>JAEQBH010004891.1:0-121928 GCA_016808115.1 Tetrastigma voinierianum | reverse complement strand
TTCAATGAAAGAAAAACGAGAATAGGAAACAAAAATAAGAATGAGAATCGACAATAAATAAAAAATAAATGAAAAATAAGGAATACACATATTTATATAAAAATCTTAAATAGGGCTTCAATATGAAAAAAAAAAATATGGTTAATAGTAAGGAAAAGCTTAATTGGTATAAGATCTTGCGGAGTTTACTGATAATTATAATTTAGTATTTTTTTATGGAATTAAAAGATTTCTTTCAGATGTTTAATTGAATGCGTATAAACATTCAGGAACATTGCTGATTATTGTGATGATAAGAATAAAATCCACACAACTCTATAATACTATATAATATCTCTAAATACCTCAAAATCCTTAAAAGCTTAGACATGCATAAGATAAGAAGGTGTCCGGTTTAAGTTTAAATGGAGAGAAATTTGTAAGAAAATATTATAATGTAATGGAAAATAAATAAAATGTGAGGAGAGCTTGGGGGTGCACCCCAACAATGGACTCATACCGACCTAGATCCGTTTTCTACAATCCTTAAAAGAAATCCATTTATAATAATAATATTACAGTGCGAAACTTTTGGGTTAAATCGAATAAAATCAGCCAATTTTAATATAAGGGTTCCCTTCATGTTTAAGGGAGATTGACCATTCCATTTTGAGTTTTTTGATATTTTGATGTTTTTCTAAGTCAAATATGGCTAAGTCACTCTCTAATTGGCACTCTAATGCTGCTGCTAGTGCTGCCTTCACGTTTGAATATATGCTATTCAATTCAATTATGTATTATTTCTAGAAACAATTGCCGGCCGTTGAATCCCTCTTCTCTTCTCGCCCGGCCACTCACCTCCATTTTTTGTTGGGATCATGATTCATAACAAACTCCAAACCCATCACTCATAATTCATAAATCCTCTGGATTTGAGCTGCATTATCACAACAAATTACCCACTTTTTCTTTCTTTGTAACCTGACACGTGCAATGGGAGAGACTAAGACTAAGAGCATGTTTGGTTATTTGTTTTGAAATTTTTTTTTTTTTAAATAAAAAGAACAAGAAAAATTAGAGAACAGTAGTGTGGTTTATTTATTTATTTTTTTAACACAAAGAATGCATAAAAATATTAAATTTAGAGGCCAAAAACAATTTTCAAAGCACATGAAGGACATGAGTAAAAAATAGAAAAAGAACCAAACAGGCCTTAAAGTGCTCTGGTTCCTATTTTCAAGAACAGGTTTTTGTTCTCAAAAACTTAAAAAAAAAAAACACTAAAACTTTGATCGGTAAAGAGGGAGCTCCCATTTTTTCTTGTGTTTTCATATTTCCAAAACCTCTATTTTCAGATAATATTTTTTTTATGTTGTGTGTTTCCAAAAACTAAACTTTTTTTAAACAGTTTCCATGTACAAGAACGAAACAGTGTCTAAAAGTCTAGTTAGATTATTGAAAGGGAAAAGAAAAATAAATAAATGGGAACCTTCTTGGGTTGTCCCTAATGGGGGCATGCTCCATTTTCCAACTTCCAAGCACTAGCCATAGCCATAAGTCATGACAAAGCACATGAAAAATTTGGGATATTTGTGTATATGACCAATATGGGAGGTCAGTGAATCAGCCCCCTCTTACCATTTTCAAAATTCCCACATTAATGCAAAATGGGTACCCAGAGAGAGAGAAGAGATAGAGAGATATTGAAGTTATTATTATTCTTTAAATTTATGGTCTAATTAGGGATATTGTAGGGGTTGGGATGTTAGGTGTTTTAGGAGAGGAACAGTCATGTCAAAGGATGACCATTTGCCAGCTGGTTTGCCTTTTACTTAGAGAAACAGGGATATAAAAAAATAAAAATAAAAACATTAAGGATTCAAATTTGGATAGAGAGTAGTACCACCTAATCTTGACCCATTCATTTCGTTTCCTTGTATTTTTCCAATTATCTTCTATTATTTCTTAAAGGAGAACAATAATTGGTTTCTGACAACTAAGAGTGTGCTATGTTTAGGAAGGTTGAGTGTTTAAAACAAGTAATTAATACATATACTCTATTTGGAAGAATATATTAAAAATATCCACCATATTTTCATATTTTTTCCCTTCTTTATAAAATTTTATGATAAAATCATGTCATATATGATAATTAATATGATATGAAAAGATACTTCCACTCAACGAAAAGCAAGATTGTTCAATCAATTCGTATTTTGGCAATACTTTCATTTTTCATACCTAAATTCTGTTCACAAAATTGGAATGGAGTAATAGACTTTGGATTTACCAATGGTGAGTAGTAACGAAAACAACATTAAAAAAAATAATTGAAAGGACCCATAACTCATAGAAATATAAGACAAAAGAGTAAAAAAATTTTAAAATATTATTACTTATTCTCAATAAATTAAACAATCTTATTTATTTAAAGAAATAAACTCCCTCAAATCAAACCTAAAATAGAAATATTTTGGCTAATTATAAAAAAATCATTAAATATAAATAATATGTTTTGTAGAATGAGTTTAGATTAAAAACTATCGTTTCTACTCAAAAACGATAAAAAAAAACAAAATAACAGACCCGACAAACAAGAGCTGTTAATTAAATAATTCATTTATATCTGAAACCGAGAGTGGTAATAAAAAATAGAAACTAAAATCAAAAATATATATATACCACATATATAACGGGGGAGAAGCGCGGGAGTCGCGTGGGGTCCATGTGGGGGAGGTGCTGCAGTGAGTGGAGGGGGTCCCGAGAGCAGGTGATTGTTCCTCCACCCATGTGAAAAGAGTTTCCGTTCTTTTCGTCACATACAGATACAGCTCAGTATCGTAAAAGCAAAATTTTAGAAATCAACCAACTCTATCAATTTCCCCTTTTTTTTCGCTTTCATTTGCTTGCTCTAAATATTCTCTCTCCCAAAGTGATTCCTAGAGGAAAATTTAAACTAAAGCAGCCACGAGGTTGGATGCTGTTGTTGTTTGGGTGACTTACTGGCCGGAAATGTCGTCGCCGCCGCCGGGGCAGTCACCTGCTCCGACTTCGCCGCCCTCTACAAACACCACCGCGCCTCCCCCGGCCACCCCTGCTGCACCTCCCCCGGCCACCCCTTCTGCGCCTCCTCCGGCCACTCCGGCTGCGCCTCCTCCGGCCACTCCGGCGTCGCCTCCACCGGCCACTCCGGCTTCGCCTCCACCGCCCACTTCACCACCGCCGCCGGTCGCGCAGTTTCTCCTCCGCCTCCTCCGGACTCTTCTGGCTCTTCGCCACCTTCGAGTCAAACCGGCTCACCGCCGCCACCTGTTAGGGCTTCTACGCCTCCACCGCCATCTACGAACGGGAACTCGCCGCCACCTCCGCCCAGCTCGATATCACCTCCTCCGCCGCCTTCTTCTCCGTCTGACTCAAACACTGTTTCTACAGGTCTTGTAGTTGGAATCGCTATAGGTGGAGTTGTTATTCTCGTGGTGCTAAGTCTTCTGTTTATATGTTGCAGAAGAAGAAGGAGGATCTGAACAGGAGTGCTATGTGCCGCCGCCGCCGCGGGACGAAAAGTGAGTAATTTTTTCACAATCTACTACTTTTAATTACATGACTGACCGGAGCGGGTCTTGTTGCTGCTTGTGATTTAAAATTTATGTCATGGTCTCTTTTAGGGTTGTGATAGTTGGGATTTGCTTGACAGAATGATTTTGAAATTTCGGAGTAAGAGGACAAAACCAACATGTATTTATTCTTTTTTTTTTTAAATAATTTTTTCTTTATGAAAGTGAAATTATTCTTATTTTGTATTTACATAAATTTGTTTTGGGATTTCCATGGACATTGATTTACAAATGAATTCATGTCTAGTTTCCTGATGGATTTTCTATGGTTAAGTCGATGGTTAGTCTGGACCGTGTTAAGTGGGGATCTGTTTGGAATCCTGGAATATGAGGATCTTAATTTGACACTCATCCAATGAATTTATCAATTTCGAAATTTTCATTGTGGATACTTGACTTACCTATCATGTGTATGTGCGTTTTCTCTGGCTTGAAAGCAGTCATGGGGAATTTGTTCAGTTTGATGGACTTTGACGTTTGAAGATGACTTGATTTTCTCTTTATGTGAGCTGTCATATAGTTGGATGCTTTTGCCAAAATTTGCAAATTAGAGTACTGTACTTAATTTTTGAATTACTTATAATTATAGGAGGTATAGGTTTGCAGATGCACTTTACGAAGGCATTATTGAATGAAAAATATTGTGACCTGTGAGAAGTGGAAGCTCTTGTTTTCCATGCTAGCATATTCTTGTATTTCAATTTTTTTAATTATGGTTCACTTCATTTTCAATTTATTGGCTACATTTTTTTTCTTTTGATTTTTCATTTTTTGGTCGATGTTTTGGGGGTTGAGTTACCAAACAATTTTGGGAATGAATTGACTCTGCTTAACTCCAAACCATGTCTTCATCTATTTATCTATTGCCTCATATTTTTGTATCTGAAGCAATAAAAGTCCTTTTATGCAATAAAGTGATGAGAATCATTTTTAAGTATGGGCACTTGGAGGTAGCCACAGAAATAATAGCATTTGAATGGGCAAATCTGTTCCATGGAAAAGAATAATCATCATGTAATTCATTTTTATGATAAGAAACTTTTAGGGGAGGTAGCAATGTGGTTGTTTAATAGAAATGAACTGTTTCTGTTGTTGATTGAAAAAATTGCGCAGATTCTAGAATGGCCACCTTTTTTTTTTTTTTTTTTTTTTTTTTAGTGTTTGGAATAAATTGCAAAATTAATGTGCTTTGAAAAACAGAATTAGCTCAATTTGTTTTTTGTATATTCATTTCATTGGCTTCCTAAACATTCAACCTCCCAAGCTGTTGCAGCGAAATTTGCTAACTCATTTTGATGTTGATTGCTGATTGCCAGATGATCCTTATGGTGGTCTACCACAGCAGTGGCAACATAATGCCCCTCCACCTGCAGATCATGCTGTCTCAGTGTTCCCAAAACCCTCTCCTCCACCAGGAAATGCATCACGCCCGCCACATCCACCTGTGCAGGCACCTCCACCACCGGCTTTTGTGAGCAGCAGTGGTGGTTCAGGATCCAATTATTCAGGATCTGAAAATCCTCTTCCCCCTCCTTCCCCTAGCATTGCTTTAGGGTTCCCAAAAAGCACATTCACTTATGAAGAATTGGTGATGGCAACCGATGGCTTCTCAAATGCCAACCTTCTTGGACAAGGTGGTTTTGGGTATGTGCACAGAGGTGTCCTTCCTAATGGGAAAGAAGTTGCAGTTAAGCAGCTCAAAGCTGGTAGTGGGCAGGGGGAGCGTGAGTTTCAGGCAGAGGTTGAGATCATTAGCCGAGTACATCACAAACATCTTGTAACCTTAGCTGGATATTGCATCACAGGACCTCAGAGACTGCTTGTTTACGAGTTTGTTCCAAACAACACCTTGGAGTTCCATTTGCATGGTAAGTTGGAATGCTTTGACTGCACTATTTTACTTTTTATCCTTCTAGGCAGTCATGTTACATTGAAAGCGTTACTTTTGTGATGCAAAGTAGTTGGCCCATTATGAATAATTGGCCATTTCTTTTTGGTTGTTGCAAATTTTTGAAATCTATTGTAAACTGGTCTTCCCATTCAATTTCATAATAGTCTATTCTGATTACTAATAAACTCTCGATGTTTTGGTGTTTAGCTTATTTACATGATATGATATTTCTCTTAAGGAGGGACGATAAAATAGGCAACATATTCTCTGCGGGAAAGGGACGACCTACTATGGATTGGCCAACAAGACACAGGCTACTTTAGGATCTGCAAAAGGACTTGCATACTTGCATGAGGATTGTAAGATCTCTCTCTCTCTCTTACACACGCACACACACACACGCTTGCACTCGCTTCCTTACTCACTTGCTAATTTCTACATGTGTACCTTTCAATTTAAATCAGGAGGTAATTTCATTTTAAGATGTTAGAATTGAACTAAGATTTAATCTTTATTTGCAGGTCACCCTAAGATCATTCATCGTGATATCAAGGCAGCTAATATACTTTTGGATTTTAAGTTTGAGGCAAAGGTAGGAGGATTCAAATATGTGATTCAATTTCCATTGCATGTCTGGACTTGTTGGTGTTTAACATAACGTTGAAGATAAGAAACATGAATTCTTTTGGCTCAGGTTGCAGATTTTGGACTTGCTAAGTTTTCTTCTGATGTCAATACTCATGTCTCGACTCGTGTGATGGGAACTTTTGGGTAAGACCAAAATTTATCTCGTTGTTTTTAGTTTAAGGTGTAGTTTTTGTGGTTGATATGGGCTGCACTTGGATGGTCACCTTAAAGTTCTGAGGGAGTTCCAGTTGGCATTCAATGCATTACTGATTATGTTGCACGTTTGTTTTAGACAAGTTTAAAGTTCTCTTGAAACTCTTAATCTGCCATGACTGAGGATAGCTATATTATAATTTTGTTAAAAGCATGATATTCATATTAAACCCAAATCTTACAAGTTTGAGCTTTTAGGAGAGTTGGTCGTTTAAATGATATTAAAGAGGCTTGTGGTTTGACGGGAGGAGTCATGGGTTTGAAGTACTACTCTCTAGAGATTATTCATTTGTCGATTTGAAAGTCTATAGAGGGGCTCTTTTTGTGGTTTATTGGACTTCTCACGTATGGGTATGGGGTGTGTAAGGAGGGTGTTAAATGCGTGATATTCGTATTAATACAATCCTTCGAGCTTGAGCTTTTTGGAGAGTTGGTCGTTTAACAAATTTGCTTTAGACCCATGTTGTTATGACTTATCTAGACCAGAAAGTTCTATCTGAATCCTGAATATTTTTCAACATTTTCTTTTATTATGATTTCCGCACATTTTCACATGCTCTCCATTTGCAGGTACTTGGCTCCAGAATATGCTGCAAGTGGGAAACTTACAGACAAGTCCGATGTTTTCTCCTTTGGGGTCATGCTTCTTGAGTTGATCACTGGTCGTAGACCTGTTGATGCAGCCCAAACCTTCATGGAAGATAGCTTGGTGGACTGGGTAAGTTGTTACTTGCCCTATGGTTCTCTTCTAAGCATCAGCCATGTTTTGATAGTCTATAGGATGAATAATAACTAGACATGGAGCAAAATGTTTATCTCATTTTCTTTAATGGGAGTTATTCCTTAGTAAATCTTCAACTGTTTTTCTTTGTCAAGTATGGAAAGTTGTGCTTGATAGAATTAAACTAACCAAGGTATTGACATCATAGGCGAGACCTTTGCTCACAAGAGCTCTTGAAGATGGAAACTTTGACACTCTTGTTGATACACGCTTGCAAAAGGATTACAACCACCCAGAAATGGCTCGAATGGTTGCTTGTGCTGCTGCTTGCGTACGTCATTCAGGCCGGCGCCGACCAAGAATGAGCCAGGTGATTATTTTAGCACATAGTGTGACTTGATTACAGGCAGTTTTAAATGGATGCTTTGTTTTCTTGGAAAGTTATCTTCTAACAACTTAAGTGTCAACTGGAAACCAACAGATTGTCCGGGCATTGGAAGGAGAAGCATCTCTCTCTGATCTGAATGAAGGAATGAGACCTGGGCAAAGCTCAATGTACAGTTCTCATGGAAGTTCAGACTATGACACCAACCAATACAACGAGGATATGATGAAATTCAGAAAGATGGCATTAGCAAGCAGGGACTATGGCAGCAGTGAGTACAGTGGGCCTACAAGTGAATATGGTTTGTATCCATCTGGCTCAAGTAGTGAAGGCCAACAAACCACCCGAGAGACGGAGATGGGTAAAATGAAGAAAGACAGTCGAGGCTACAGTGGAGGCTCTGAAAAATGACCGCCCATTTCTGTAAAGATTTCATCCCTTTTTTCTTATACCATTTTACTAGTCTCAATTGCAAGAATGCCATCCATCCATCCTTACATGAGATAACAAGCATCTACCATTTTTTTTTTCCTCCCTTCTACCCTTTTTCCTTAAAAAAATGTATTTATTTAAGGCTTTATACAACAGAATAATAGAGATCTTAATTCTATTCTTTTGTTTGATCCTTTGGTTGTTGGCTTTGATTTGGCCATTAATATCTTGCAGAGGCATTTTCCCTTTAATATTTTTGCTCTTTTTTGCATCAGCTTCTGTTTCTTCCATTTTATTATTTGAAATTCAAATATTTGATCAGAATCCACTGCAGAGTACATTAATTTTTTCCCCTGCTTTAGTAGTTATGCAGGGCAGTAGGGGCACCCTATTTGTAGTAGATTATGTTTGGTGGGTGTGGGTAGTACTTAGTAGACAGACATAGGCAGTATTAGGTGACATGTTTACACTACCAGAGAGGAGTTCTTTATGAAAATTATGAAGGGCTGTCCGGTTTATAAAAATTTCAAACATTCCATAAGCTCGACTTTGTATCATCACATGGCTGTTACATTTGAAGAAGGAATATACATGGTTGTTGTGCCCCATTTATGTGGTTGAATGTGTTCATTGTTCTTGAACCAGTGGACCACTCGTATAATTATTGTCAATGATGGGGGAATGTCAAGTAGATGGTTTATAGACTTTAGATAAAAGTGGTGGGGTTCCTTATCCGGGGGAAAGGACTTTGTCGAGTTAGTTTCTTTCTATTAGACCGAGTGAAATTGTATGTTCTTTCTTTTGTAATGTCTCAGGAAAACCGGGAAATGGGGTATGTATTAGATAGTCATGAATGGGGCGGGGTGTTGCTGGCCAGCACATGTAAGTTTGTTGGCAATATTTGTGCACGTGATTGTCGTCTTTCCTTTAACTATAACTAGAAACGAATGGTTGAGGTGGGTGGGTGTGGGTGGTGGGTTGGACCACGCTTTTGCCCTGCAGAGTCAGCATTGGCACATGGGAGGTGGTGGTGACACTTTATCAATTTTACTGAACAGCAGCCCCAGCCCCCTACAACTTGGCTGAATATCATCAATCAAATACCCAATTTTGACTTGGGTTCCTCAATTGAATGTTGGGTTACCGGCCCCAATGCCCGCCCGTCCACCCACCTAATTTTGGAGAAGCCAAGTCTTCCTTATGAACTTGCATTTTATGACAGGGCATCCAGGCGCAAAAACTTCTTTGAATCTTGAGGTGCCGTCTTTTAAAAACATGAGGCATATCATATGTCAAATATATATTTTATGATTTTTATGATGGTTATTTCTTATATTTACACGAGTTTATCATAATTTCTTGGTTATTTTAGTTTATTTTTTGTTTTTCTTCGATATGAGGTTATCTTGATAGTTGGAGGATTAAAGCTTTTTTTTGGAGTTTGAAGCATATGGTAGAAATAAGACTGGAGGCTGGGAAATATAAAAATAAGACACCCATCTAGAGGCCAAAGTGTCTTTTTGGCCTTCTAGGTCAAAACTGCATCTTTTTGGTGCGTCATAGTAATTTTTTTTAAACTCAAAGGTACAATTAGCAGCGCCGTTGGTCTACGTACTAAAAACAGCCATAGGGCTACTCTGGCGGCTTGGCTTGATGAAGAAAGCGGAAGAAGAGAAAGAAAAAAGACAAAAAACTTGAAAATGCTCTTTGGAGCAGGCGCGAAACATAGAGTGGTGACTCCTAGGTTTAAAACGCGCCTTTGATAATTATGGTTTGTGCACACTTCTACTAATCCCATAAGGCTTGGAAGTTAATAGCTTGGGAAAACTCTAGTGACTCATCGAACTTAATCATAGGGCTTTGGGATTTAGCGGTCAGAGTGAAATTCAATCACACTAAGAGGACTAGAACTAGTGACCGTTGTGCCATTTTATGACATCATATATTTCAGAATTTTGTGAAATAATTCAAAAGTTTGGGTTGTTTGTTGGATCTTCATCTCCATCATGAAATAGGCTTTTTCAGTTGGGAAACTTCTTAGGATCAAGAACTCACTTGGACCAACTCAATTGATGTGGTAGAGCTTTTGCTAACAGATATTTTATCTATGAAGAGGATGAGGAGACTATATAACATCTTTAATTCACTACAGGAAAGCTAAGATACTTTGGGACCACACACGACAATTGAAGGACAAGCCAGTTGTAGCACCCAGTACAGCATACTCTCCTCTCTTGGCAAAGAGCACATGTTGGTAAAAAACGCAAAAAAACTCTAATTGGCAACTCCCTTGTACCCCTTCTAGACTTCATGGCGTGAGAAAAATAGGATGGTTTTTGAGAATGAGGTTACCTCCGTTCAAATGACATAAGCTATCTTCTTGAGCTATCTATGGTCTTGGGCTAATTTGCACAGTATTGATAACACAATTTCTTTATTGGATTTCTTGTCTTGGGTGTAAATAGGCTTGGGAGTTTTGTTTAGTTCGGCGAGTTTTGCAGCTGTTTTTGTTTATAGTTCCCTCTTGTATACTCTCAGTGTACTTCTTGAAACCTCTTGGTTCTTCTTTTATCAATACATTGCTTTTTATCGATAAAAAAAATTCTTCTTTTCTAGCACAGAACTTACAATTTGCAGACATATTGCACAATATCTGCTCATAAATCCTGGAGATGCCCTTTTTCATACATTTTTCTTTCACGGGGGCAAGAATCAAATGGAAGGCCAAAAGAACAATCAAGATTCTAGCTATTCATAATCACAGAATCGAAGAGAGGAACAATGGCCAAAAATGGGATTTAGAGTTTGCACAAATGGGTGAACAAGAAAGAAATGTTCTGGAGTGAAATTGGTATGGATCGTCCCAAACAAAGAGACAGATTTCATAACTCAAATCTCTCCAAGGCTCATAGTCTGTCCCCTAAGAATTCTATATATCAAGATAGAGACTAAACTCAGAAGAGCTATCTTTTATAACTATAGAGATCAATTGCGGTAAAACATGGGTTTTAATACACAACATAATTCACAATTCTCGTCCTCACCAAAGGATAGAGTCAAATTCTAGTATAGTAACTCTTGAAACCCACACCACTCCTGAAGAAAGGAACCCATGATCTATCACTTATCTAAAGAATTTATGCCATGAAATCATCAAACCATGAAAATTGCTAAAAAAACTAGCATTGTGTATCATAACACTAATTCCTGTATTGATGTAGCTGAGCTCCATAACTCTTAGGTTCTATTGACAATACAAAAGGACCGGTGTTGTATTGGGGTGATCACTGCACTACTACTACGGGAGAAGGCAACTGAAAATTTATCTGTGCTACTGGCCAAACAGCAGGATTCCCTATTCCCTTTCCTCTTCTGGTCATATCTCAACATCGCCAAAATTTTGGGAAAAACAGCAGACCTATAAAACAGAAAACTTATCTGTACTAAAGATTACCTAATCGACCAGAGCTTGACCCTTTCCTGCGCCGGCGCCGATTCTGCTGAATTCGCCAAAAGCTTAAGAAAAGCAAAAGACCTACCAAACAGCAGATATGTCAGCAGAAATGCAACTAATTGAGATTTTTTGAGTTGGATATACAATTAAAATATTCACTAACCAATGCTGGCAATGAGCGAACAAGCCAATGACAACAACTAACATGAACCATCGGCTGCATGCAGAGCAAAGACAGATAAGAAACCTTTTGACCTAGAGAGCGGAGGAAAAAGAATGTACAATCAGTTTTCAATTTATTACCTCATCTCTGTAGAGCAAACCAAAGAAATTGTTTGCTGAATGTTCGTCTTTATTCCTTTGAGTCCTGGGCACTTCAAATTGAGTCTCGACAGTGGAGTTTAAGCCTACCAAATCAATAGCATGATAACCCACAATCTTGAAGCTATTCCTGACATGTAGACTGTAACCTTTAGTCCCCCATACCTCAAACCTGGAGTCATTTCTGCAGACCAATTCCTTTCCTACTACAGCAGAATATGCAGAAAAATCAACATCAGTTCTTCGAGAGGGTAATTGGTTGTCATCTTGGTACAAGGCTGCAGCTTGTCTAACAGAAGTTGAGAAAAGCACTGGATCTTTAATATTCCCACTGGTGAAATCTAATATTTTCCTTAGAAGCCAGTAACAGTTAGTAACCATGTGGCTGCTGTCCAAACAATTGGAGTCTCCATAAACGGCAATGCGGCCCTCACCCAACTCCAGAAGGCCGAGAATAGGAGATGTATACCACATTCCTCCAACATAGATAAAAGTTTGTATTTTCAAACACCGAAAAACAGAAGTATTACGTGATGTGAACCAAAAGGACGTGTTTTCAAATAGTGTCAGAACCAATATAAGAAGTATTGAAATCCAACATTTTTATACTGAACATTTTAAGAAACAAATGCTTCTAAATTTGTAATTCAATTTAAGCATGCATGAGAGAGAGAGAAGTTTCAGTTTTCTAGGGTGGAATACTCCTTTTCATCCTCATTCCTTTTTCCTTTTATCGTAAACCAGAAATATTCAAGTTAATGAGTCATCTGTTACCTTGGCCATGGCAGAAGTTATCAGTACACTCTGATAGCAACTTACTATACGAGCTATCCAGGAGGAAAGGAAGGCATGCATACCCACCTGGAAACCTTATAATATCTGTTCCCAGTATATCGACTATGCTCACCATCAATTGAAAAATACCATTAAGTATCTTATCTCCAAAAGCAATCCCAAATGGTGCCAATAGATCATTCAAACAGAATATTTGCACCTCAGTAACAGGGTCCACCAGCTTAGCGTGTTTCTTCATCGAAGATCTCATCTTCACCATTCCTTGTCCCACACATTATACCATTCTGCAAGCAGCCAAAGCCCAATCAGTATTGATAACATCATCCTAAAGTTTTTGGATCTCTTCTTCTTCAAAAGTACTCATCTTTGAGATCCACCAACGAAGAGTACCATACTGGCGGGCATCAAAGCAAATAAGAGGTGAACCAGTGTTTTTCAACATAGTATCCGGCATCCTCTTATGTTAAACATAATATGAAAATTAGTGTGCAGATGATCTCCATGCCAATCAAGAATGTCGTGCGAACATCCCGGAATTATGGGAATCTCGCAACCAGTGGATATTATTTGATACTGTGAAATTGATCCCAAGGACTCTTTTTGATCTTGGGAGTTGGAACCACTTTTAGTTTCAACTGAAGTACATGTACTTCTTCGAGATATTCTTTTTCTCCTTGAGCTGGTGAATATATATTTTCCTGATTGCATTGCCCTCAATCTCTCCAAGAAAAACATTGAAGCTTCTTCTTTTATTTGCATGTGCAATGCTTCTAGATAACAGGTCAAGGCCATATGACTTCTGAGTATGTGAGGAAGCGATGCTGAGAAGATTGCCTTCCTCATCTGAAGGATGCCATGTTGAGCGGACTTTCAACACTTTATCAAGTACCCCCATCCCATTCAAAATGGGCGCATTAGAAGATAACAGGCATGGCACCTGCATAGAGTGGTTGTGACAGAGGTATGAATAAGGGCATTCTGAATAATCAAGAATGCTAGGAAAGATGCTTGCCCGAGGTTGGTAGCTCTTCAGGATTTCATAAGATTCCAACCTAAGAAGTTAAATTTAGAAAATTTATTAATATTAGAAGTATTTTATTAATGATACAAATATGTCTCCAATAACCAAAAATAACAATCACATTAACAAGAACACAGGAAAAATATTTGTGTAAAGACAGAACTTTGTGGAGGACTCACAGATGGACTCTTCCCTGCCTGCTCCACTTTATATTGGCATCCAGGAGGCACTTGCAGCGCCTTCGACAAGTGCTTGTTTCATGCTGGCCGGATTCAAAATTTTCTTGCGGTCACTTTCAGGTATGACACTTACAAGCAGACAGACCACACCAGCAACCACAGGGCTTGCAACACTAGTGCCAGATAAACTTTTACAATTAGCACTGATACTGGATCCCATAATTTCCTTTCCATATGCAACAACATCTGGCTTCACTCGACCATATCTATTGAAGAAGAAATTTCATTGTTTCAGAATTACTCTTTTAACAGGTCCTCAAGCATCCCATAATTAAAGCTTATTGAAGAATCTATTAAACTGAGAAAATTCCAACCAAGCAGCGATTTCAGAGTTTCAAATTCCTCACACTTGGAGGATTTAAGATAACTTGTATTTTTAACATGAGTGTTTGTGGATCTTGATAAGAATGACAAAAGAATTCTCACCCTATGTAACATCTGCTCAAAAAAAAAAAAAAAAATCTCACTAACATGTTTGCTCAGTAATATTCCAATTTACCTAGAATGTGTAGAACCTACCCCACATCCACAGCTTAGTTTGGGTCATCTTATACAGGGATTCAGCTTGTTTCATCACCTGGAGTTGACACCTAACCTTCCTCTCACCCCCACCCACCCACCCACAACTCAAAGGATCAGCAAAATTATTTTAGTCGTTTGTCGCAAAAATTTATACATATATATACACACGTATGTATGTATGTATGTATGCGTGTACGTAATAACTAATAATGTATTCAATTACTAAAGAAGAGCCATGTTGGGACAAAAACTTGAACAATTACAAAATGCAAGTGAAGATAAAACAAAGATTACCCATGGGGGATTTCCCAGTGCTCATGCCACGAGGAGAAGAGAATGAGTACCATGTCAATACCACCAACATAATAACATAAAACTTTGAGTCTGCGGGATTGTTCAAAAAGTACCATAAGAGTGGTCCATCATTTATTCGCGGAAGCCATATGTGATAATGTTATTTGCTGTCAGTTCCCCGTCTACGTGGTGAAGATTAAGCAATTAAATGCTCTGTTAATAGTAAATAAAAGCTGCAACACTCAGTGGAATAAACATTTAAAGAAATATATGTAATGTTTAAACACATGGCAAGAATAGTTAACTAAGGTTTCACTTTGCCATGAAGGCTAAGCAACAAATTTTTTCAGTCATGGATATTTATTTCAGTGAATATCCCAACAGTCATTTTGAAACAACTAAGTCAAGGTAGTGAAGTTTAAGCATGCTCCTAAAAGCACGATGGAAGTGGTCCAAGTGGATGAATGCATAGAACAGCAAGGACAAGCTAGGTGCACGGGCGCCCTGAAACTATTAACAACTTTATAAAACAATTTCAAGAACAAGGATTTTAAAGGTCTTTCAGGGTCATAAGTAATAATGAACTCTAAAGTATGTTGACCCATGGTTTTAAAAGCCCAAGGTGAAGCCACTTCCTATTTACAGTGCCTTGCTTGCAAAGGCATGCATTGGTTAGAGAGGTGTGCCTTATCTACTTACCTACTTTTCCTTTTAAATACTTATGTTCTTGTTCTAATTGTATATTAACGTATATATAATTGCACTATTTTCTTGAATGTATTTTAAGTTTTTAAATTTTAAATTTTCTACTGATTCAGATTAGATTATCATATTTTATAAAATTGGTATGCATCGTAAGTCTAGTTTCAGTTCACTCAGGCACACACCTTGCACCTAAACTTTAAGAGACTTTTGTGCCTTGCACCTTCTAGAACTATGTCTTCCCGTTTGGTTAAATGAAAGATGCAACAATCAACCCACCTCCAGTGACATAAGTCAAAAGATATTATATTCACAATAAACAATCACTATGATCCTCCAACCTGGAGAATATCACATGAATTTTTTTTTTTATAGATAATATCACATGGAACTATAACTAATCATTAAGCCATAACTTGCAGGCAAAGAATATCACCTTCTCTACAAATGGAAGATCCAATCAAGGTCACACTATGCTCAAATTTAGCACATCCATGTGGTTGCAATTGCATAGTTGAATGCATCAGGAACCATGATGTGTATGATACCTGCACAATGGCTGAATACAAACTTCTCATAATCTTGCAAAAGTTATATTTTCTGAAATAAGCATTATAATGAAGCAAAGTTTAAGCCAGGCTTGCTCTTTTTTCTTGATGTCTGTAAAACGCTTTGCAGATTTATCTCTTTTTTGCTTGATGCTACTTTATGATGTCTATGAAACTATTTATGCTTAAACTTAAGGAATCTATGCCTTAAGCATGCCATCTTGCTTGATACCATTTTATGATGTCTATGAAAGTATTTGTTTAAGGAGTCTCCTTCCAAATAAGTTGTGTCCCCTTCTTTCCTGAACAGTAACAAGGATCAAAACAAGCATATAACTTGAATTTGTTGCTATTGAACAGAAATTTTCTGATAATAAATAGAAGGTGACAATTAACTGGAAGATTTTCATTTATACAAAAGATTAATGCAATGGTAGAGCTTATATTTATTTATTTATTTTCTTTTAGTAAGACAATTCAATGCTAAGAACATAAGAGAAATGCACATGAAAAGAGAAGATGAATAGCGACAGACAAAACAGCATCCGATATGAAAAAAGAATCTCTGCACTTTCATATGCCTGCAGCATAAGAAATTTACATCTAACAACGGCTTATTGCGAATAAAGCCAACTTTCATCAAATTTTCAGATAAGAAAACAGATATTTCAACCACATTAGGGCAGAGAGAACATCTAAGTGGGTACTTCCAGTCACAAGGTTAACGTGAATCTGGTCATACGTAATCTATACATTACCTGCGCATCTGTAAACACTCGGAAAGCATAAATCTCTGTGTCGGGTGCAAAACCAAGACACTCGTCATATTGACCAGCAATAACCCCTGCCACAAAGGTTCCATGCCCAAGATTGTCATTGAGCGTATCCTCATTTGTCCAATTTGTGCGCTCCTGAAAGTTGGCAAAGATGATATTAACTACTAAGCTAAAAAACCATTTTTTTCCATTGGTAAGAAAAAAATTCATTGAAAAAAGCCGCCAAAATAGTGACTCGTGGATAACAAAAGATCATATTAAAAGTAAAATTTATCTGTTTTGCTAAAACTGGAAATACAGTTAATTAATCAATCAACTAGAATGTGAATGATAAGTAAAATATAAAAATACCCAACCAAAGAAAACTTCAAAATCTTTTCTCAATAGGAATACCTTGATATTCCGGAAATGTGGGTGATTCGCCCGAATGCCAGTGTCAAATATGGCCATTTTGACCTTTGCACCCGTGTAGCCTTTCTCCCAAAGCCCACGCGCTCCAAAGAAGGAAGTAACTTGGTATCTCTGCAAGAAAACAGTGGATGACATGAGACCTGAATAACATATAAGGAACATGCATGCAAGGCTAGCTTCTAGATAACGAATGGAGCAAGTTACACTACAAGGAACACTCTTAGTAAAGCTTCTTGCTACCATGCTGCAGTAACACCGGAAGGAATAATATATAAACATAATAAATATAGAAAGATTTATCATTTTCTTGCTGAAACACGAAAAATTAAAAAATTAGTTTATTTTATGTTGTTTTTGATTTCTAAATTCTAAGCAAAACCATAATCCTGTTGAGCTTGCTTGAGGGAGAATTAAATTTCTTCTTTCCATCCCCCTTTTACCAGCAAAATCAAAGGATATCATGGTTCAGGTTCTCGAGACAGACACCACAATTCATTAAATGGAAAAAGATCAGCCTCTTACAGGCTTATATAATCATGATTACTAAAACAATTATTAATGTAATGTTTGGTTGCTGAGAAAATGTTGAGAGCTAATCTGGTATTCTCTATTACTTGGACCTAGTAAACACAAAACCTCCACTGAACAGATTATTTAGCTTACTAGAACGAGTGATCACAATTTTTTCTAGAAATGAAATGAAATAAAAAGTTATGATTTAAGGTTCAGTTTTTGATTCAGTACAACATTTACTTTTCATCCAAGAGGAGAAAAAAAACCTTGCCTGCATCAGAAGATGTGAGTTAGCTAATCATTGGAATTACTCATGTCTGTTGCATAATACTCTCCTTCGCTGTACGACATTGAGGAGAATATCTTCCCCGGCCGTTTCTTCCCATCCACGAAAGCTCCAACTCGACCAGCTCCCTCGGCGAGAACGCTCCTCGAATAGCTCAAATCAGCCGAAACATCCTTGACGAGCTCCAATCTCTCAAACTCCTCAATGAGAGACGTCCGCGCCAACTCATCGATCGCCACCACGCCGAAATCCGTCGGAAACTTCGCGGCCGGATTCCGCCTCTCGATCCACTCCCAACCGTCCAATTCGATCTTTCCTTGGAGGTAGGCTCGGTGATCTTCAGCATCTTTGTACTCAACAAACCTGACGATGTAGTTACTCCGAGCTGCTCCGCGGTCAACGACGTCAGCATCATCTTTCACGTCATTTACAGCAGTTGTATTGGTTTCCGGTAGCGTTAGGGTTAGGGTTTCACGATTAATCCGATCTCGAAAATGGAGCAGACAGAACAAATAATAAGAACAAGTGAGGAAACCGCGTGGCGCAGTAGCTGATACAATAACCATGGCGCCTCAACTTCTCCTCAATAAGCGATCGATTTGGCGCCAAAACCACATTATGAAGAGAAAGTTAGCAATGCAAGAGGAAGTTACGTTGGTTGATTTGATTGATACATGATGGTGAGGACGATGGCGTGCCCAGTCTCTTCTTCAGAATACAGGCGATACGAAGCAGGAGAGGGTTGTAGTTTCACTTTGTAAGCCACGTAGGCTTGAGAGGTCGGTTTGGATGTGCAGGACGCTGGATCAACTCCCCAAACCAGTGATCGCCCATTTGTTTAGGTTTTGTTTGGACAGAAGCACATTAAATTGTTGATATTGATCTTTTCTATTTCATTCAATTTATTTCATCTTCGATTCTTATTAGAAATTATATTTGATATACACTCCAGCATCTTTTAATTTAAATATTTCTTTTCAAATAAATAAGGCGCACCAAAATGTCTATATAACGGCGTCGTTTTGACAACAGAAGACTGCGAGGAGACATCATACAGCAAATACATCCATGGGTTTCTAGGAATCATCATGTGTTCCCAGGGCAGGCATCAGATTTGCAGTTTGCCTCTATTTCTAGGGTTTTATCAAGTAAATGCAGAAACCTATCCCTTTCCAGTCGGCTTCACGCTCCTTCGAATCGCGTCTTCGCTGCGGTGATTACATCTTCAGAAATTAGTTGACATCTCTCAATACAGAGAGATTTTTCTCTGAGGAATGACATGGCTGGTCTGAAACACTCATCACACATCAGTCATTCATAAACTTCTTTCTCAGCTCTCTTTGGCTTTTTCTTTTCTTTTGTTTTTCTATAATTAATTACTTCAGGAAAATGTTAAACGAAGGAAAGAAAGAACAAGAAGTGTCAATCTTATTTCTGATCCTGCAAAGTTGTTAAAAATAATTTGCCTCAGGATTATCTGTTTTTCTCGACTTGATCAAACAGTGGCGATTTGTAAGTGTATTAAAAATCGATTCGACGTTAGCTTATTGTCATATAAATTTGATTACTAGGGAGACGTTGGATTTCGAAAAAAAAGGAATCCTCTCTACAGCCTTTTCCCTCATTTGAGAAGAAAAAAATTTTTGGAAAATTGGGCTGCGTTCTATTTCAGGGCTGAGGCAATTTGCTGCATAACTTGTTGAGAGATTTTTCTGCTCTGTTTTTTAACTCTTCTGAATTATCAGGTGGACCCGACAATTGTAGCCTGTGCATTCTAACAGCAGATTGACCAATGAGCTAGCCTCAATGCTGCTGGTAGGAGACAATGGAGTTTCATTGTTAGACTTCTGGCAATAATAGTTGATCATGCACTTTTGAGCAGAGAGTAAAGATAGAGGCCAACACATGGTTCTCCCCTGGGTTTCCTGATATGGGTATATCATCTTTGTCTTTTTCCTGGAGATTGCACATTTATTCAGCTCTTATATTGGTTCTGCCCCCAACAGGTAGTGAATGATTAATGTAGATTTTGTGTAGGGATCAGATGTGAGATTGCCCAGTACGATTGGTTAGATGGTAGGCCAGAAAACAGGACCGCTGAGAAGCAGCTCGTGAATGGGTGATATTTTAAATCAAGAAATGCCTGTGCTAGTCTTATTTTTAATGAGGAAAGGACATGCTAGTTTTTTTTTTTTTTTCTTAATAATTAAGATGCTTATTAATCTCATTTATTTGATACTTCTGGATTTTCCAGTTTTCTTCATAATTTATTTCCATCTTCTACTCTTTTAAGGGTATCCGTTTCAACCAATGGATTATGTCATGTATTAAGATAGTGTTTTAGAAGAAACTGTTTTAGAATTCATCTAGTAATTGCTTGTTTATAGATTAAGGATCTCTACCTTTAATTGATTTTTTTGGAATGGGTGTGTTATAGATGAGGATGGGTGAGCTGTTTTGATCCTTTTTCTGTTTTTCTCTTGTGCCCTTAGGCACCTTATTGTATACCCCCTGTATTCTTTTGTAGTTCTTTGGTTTTTTTTTGTTAATATGATCTTTTTTTTTGTTTATCTATTATTATTAAAAAAATCTATGTAGTAATTAACTGAATTTACATTTTTGTATGAGCTTGGATTTAATTTGGATTTGCTTTCTTTTTTGTATAGACTATAGTTGACTTGGGATTTATTTCATGTAGTTAGTTATTGATCAGTTAGAGTAATTCTAACACGGGGTAGGGTAATTTCTTTTTTCTTTTCCTCATTGTAAACATTATAAATAAGTTGTAACTTGTGACTATATCTAATGAATACACAAGTATTATCTAGAAATCATTCTCTGTTTTCATGGCATTTAGAGCCTTGTGCTAAGTATTCTCCCTTCTGTTTTCGTTGATCAATCCTAATTTCCGAATTAGTTCCTTTTTCAGCCTTAATTGCTGGGTTATTCACATATCCTTTCAGACTTGTCCATGTTGGTTTGAAACACACTTTTTGGTTTCTTTATCTCTGTGTGTGTGTGTGTGTGTGTGTGTGAGAGAGAGAGAGAGAGAGAGAATTTCTTTGCTTGGTGCTTATTTGGTTGAAGAGCCCAATGTGAAGAAAGAAGAAATGAAGAACCCAAAATTTTCCCTCCATTATATCCTGTCCTATTCCAACCAATTCAAAATAACTGAAAAAATCTGATGTCTTTTCACTATTACCAATCCACCATACATAATTCTAAAACCAGCCCCAATTTAGTAGAATCCCAGGGTATTTAAGCCAAGATTTGAATTGAATGGATACAATCACCTAGAATGGTCACAGTTAGTAAAAAAGTACCTGAAGGGAAAAGGGAAGATTCAGTGTTTAGGATGAGGATGCTCATATAGTATCTCGATTATGGAACTCAATGCAGTCCAAGACTAATAGAACTTGTATATTCCTCTTTATAGAAAAGGAGGTTTAGAAGGTTGACCATCAAAGTTATGCAGAAGTTAGGGATGCTGTTCAAATTTATGAAATGAAGACCATAATTTATAATAACTAATAAAGTAATATTTCAGTGTTTGAAGACTACAACTTCATTTTAGGGTTGTATCGCTTAATTTAGTAAATAATTTTAGGTGTAGAATAGAATAATCTCCTTTTCTTTTTACCATTTTAAATATTTTATGAGTAGACTGTAAATATGCTGTAGAATACAATTATTGTCCATAAATAATTCAAGAATAATGAAATTAGGTTGACACTTTCAGGTATCAAATTTTCCAAAATATTTGCATTCAACATCAGATTGGTGTGTTGCTTGTCGCCCATCATGCAGATGACCAGGTATGTACTACCACTGAGTTAATGGCATTTCTCGGTGGGGTGTGTGTGTGTTGTCACTTTGTAGATCAGAAATGAATTCTTGTTCTGCTTGCATCTTCTAATTGATTATGGTACTGGTTAATGGCGGGTTTCACTGTACTGCTCTTACAGAAGTAGACATATACTGACTGCTAAGATGAAATACAGGCTGAGCTCTTCATTCTCAGGCTATCTCGCGATAGTGGTGTTCTTGGACTTGCTGGCATGGCTTTTGCTTCTCAGTTGTTCTCAACTTATACAAATTCTTGTGATGAGGGTTCAGAGAATTACAGTATTTTGTTAGTACGTCCACTACTAGAGTTCTCAAAAGAAGATTTGTACAAGGTTAGTGCTCTTTTTCTGTGTCCTTCAAGGATATGAGACCTATTATTCTTTTCTCATAAGAAGGAAAAAACTGTTCTTGTAATGGTCATCATTCATTAACTCATCAAATTACCTGAAAGGGAGTCAAATGGATTCCCATTTATAAATAATCACACCAGGATGAGTGGGAAACTGAAAACTGTCTTTCATGTATCAATCTACCTTTACATATATGATGTCGGACAACCCTAGGAACATTGTCTGCACTCAAGGTGGGTGGGTGGGTAGAAGGAGATAGATAGAAACCTTAGAATCTCACTAAGGCCTTCTAGGAGTCTCACCTAGGAGAAAGTCAATGGAGTCTCACCATTGAGAATTGCAA
This sequence comes from Tetrastigma voinierianum, assembly GCA_016808115.1. Lineage (NCBI taxonomy): Eukaryota > Viridiplantae > Streptophyta > Magnoliopsida > Vitales > Vitaceae > Tetrastigma > Tetrastigma voinierianum. The sequence goes on along the minus strand of JAEQBH010004891.1, from coordinate 99,645 downwards.
AGATTGCAAATAAAACGAAATATTATTACTCAATCAAATCTGTTTTGACGTACATCAATTAGCTTTTATTCATAGGAAATCCGAAATCATCTAAAATTCTAATAACCTTTTATGACTAAATGTAATTTTGACACTAATTGATCATCCAAATTTTAATTGAAATTCCTTTTTCGAACTAATAATCATAATTTGACTCTAATTAAGAATTCTAATTTAAAGTGTATTTCCATTTCTTCCTTGATAGACTTTGAAAGGCTTTCCTTGATCAAGATGTTAAGGATGATGACTCTACTGTAGCAGGTTATGCCTAAAGCTACTACTCTTACTGAGATGTTACTATATGCATGCTTTGAGTCATACCTGATGTAGAAAGAAAAAAAAATTCTACCTGGGCTTGTATTTTAAGGTTTCTATATCTGGCTGCGGCATCTTACTGCTTATATTGTTGTCTGTTTGGTTTATTGTTATTACCAGCTGACATTAAAGGGACTTAAGAAAACCTGTTAACATATGGTATTCTATTATAAAGACAATAAGATAACCATTTCACAGTCAGTCCTTGATTTGCTGTAATACAATCATTTGAAAGTCATGCTAATAGTATCCTGTTAATGCTCATTTCTTCTTTATGAGCTTGTGTGATTTTGTGAATTATTATGATTGTTGTTTTACAGATATGTGAAGGGGTTATCAAGAATGGGTGGAAAGATCAACAAATCAAATCATCATTTGCCACGTAACGGGATTCGATTGTTATTAAATTTTGCCATCACGTGAGTTGATATTGATTTGCCAATAGATAGTTAGATGATAGATGGTATCTTATTTTATGTTTAAGTTATTGAAAATCAGTTTTTCCGTGTCTTATTGGTATAATAATATAACATGTTTTTAATTTTTTTAATACTGCAAAAAAAAAAGAAAAAAAAAAAGGAGTTTGATTCCCTTTTTCTAGTCCAGGATAATATATTTTCTCCTATTCACATGATAGTTTATCAGTCTTTTTCTGAGCATATGTTTGACACTTTTGGATAACAACTTACTTTTCAGGTATCTTCAAGCATGAATTACAGGCAGTTATATCTGCCCTGCCGGGCGTACGTGCATATGTTGATCAAATTTGCTCTAGCTTGATTAGTCAGCTGTATGGATCATGGCTGTAAGCAAACTTCCAGGGATTTCCCATTTTCTTTCTCTATTGTAGTGTTTGTGTGTGCACTCGCATGTGCTGTGTGTAAAGAGGGAGGGAGGAAGAAAACAATACTGATTTGTTTTTAATTGATAAGCAAATAATGCAAATATATTTTAAAAAATGTCAAAAAGATGGGGCATCATAGTACAGAAGACATATACAATGAGCACCTAAAGATGCTATCAGAAAGAGATAACTTGAAAAACAACTTTCTCTCTTTCGAGAACTCATTAATCTACAAAATCAAGAAACATACTGATATATTGAGCAAATTTGTTCTAACTTTATAAATTAGGTTGTATTTTTCATGGCAATAAGCAATCTTCTAAGTTTTCTTCTTTTGGTTCTTTTCATACCTTGTTTCTACTTTAGAGAATGGACATTGTGATATATTCAGGTATGCATTGATAATAATCTATATATGTTCATTAGATGTAAGCAAATCTTTTGAGTTTTCCATTTTTGGTCCTTTTCATGTTGTTTCCACCTCAGTGCTATGCATGTGTGAAAGAGAGCAGTTGTGTGTTTGACAAGCCTGCGTTTGTGTGGGGTAATTCAAAAGGAAGCTATGATTATTATTTTTAGTGTTGGCTTTATTGCCAAGTAGGATCTCTTTCAACAAACTGTTGTACATGATAGAAACAATGAATAACTATGGCACAAAGAGTAAAAATTCTAAAAATTTCTGATCACTTTTAGCTTTTGAGGAAAAGAACCTTTGATGTGGTTATTAGAATGATCCCATCTTCTCTGCTTGTTACTTTAATTTTTTATTTTTATTTATTAGCTTTTGTCTTGTTGGGGATGACATTGTGGATGGCAGGATGGAATTTATGCTGTTATTGATTTAAAAGATTTTGGATGGTCAAAAATTCAGGAACATATGTCTGTCAAAGTTTGTGCTTTGGTTTTACTGAGTAAATAACCCTTAACATGGTGGTGCCTGCAGAAAAAAGTTGGGTGTCTTTTGCAAAGAGGCTATTTTGACATGAATAAATTTATTGGGTGCTCATCCTAACATCATTTGTGATGAGTCTGGCAGTTCATCTCACAGAGGCACAAGCCAGTTCGAGGCAGTACTTCAAAATTGCTTCTGGACTATATTCGTACTTTCCGCACCAAAGTACATTATTTTCATCCATCATATACTTCGGATACTTCTTTTCGATAACTTCAGCCAGCATGTTCATAATATTCTCTGATGCAGACTCGAAATATTTGTGTCATATCTGAATTTACTTATTATGTTTCAACAGACAAAAGTTATTTATGGGTATGGATGCACTCCTGCAACACCTGGCACCATTAAAATTATAACCTTGACTGGCTGATATGTTTATATCTTCATGGTTTGACATCATATGAAGAAATCACACAAGGAATTCATCCAGAGTTCTACCCAATGTCTGTGATCTTTGAATGTAATTTATTTTGAACTAATTAGCAAGTTATATTTATTCTGAATTTCAATTTGGTATGAAAGGACATCTTCTTAGCAGTTAAACATAGTTATTAAGAGTAAAAATAATTTTCAATTTTCTCTTATCTCTATGTGGATCCTCATGTGTTTGATTTCACTCTGGAAAAACGTTTATGCATGTTATCCATCAGATAATTGCTCCATATTTGGCTTGAGATCAATGGATATTGGAATTCAAAAGTATATGCACATTGACAGGTGCATGTCAAAGCACAGATGATCAGTGATTTGAAAAGTATGGATTTTAAATGTTAATGTCTCATAGGAAACATGATATATGGTTTATAAGTTTTTTCTATTCAGTGAAGGGTGCACGTTGAAGGATAATTTTGAGGCTTGTGTTAATAAACATGACAAAACTGGGATATTCTTGCCTACCATGTTGGTGATTCTTTGAGAGCTTTATATATTTTGTAAATCCTAGGAGTGATAATTGTCCTAATCTGCTGTTTTATGTGAAGTGGCAATATGTTGGCAGGTCATTCTTGATTTATAGGCCTTTATAAGAAAAGCTAGCCTATGGGAGTTACTACTTTAATTGGTTCAAGTACCATCTACAATCCTTTGTTACCAAAAGAAGAAAAAGGAAATGTGTAGCTACTTTGTCTAGGTGGTTAAATGTGGTATAGACCTCCAGGAGGCACATTCTACTCCTCAAATCCATAACCTTGTGATAATTGGGAGAGCTATAAATAACTAAGACCGTCAGCCTTGTGCATCGTCACCAAGTGCCGTCTTTTGTCTCAGTTATTCTATTTTATTACTTTTTTTCTTTCTCCTCCGATCTTTTTTATCTATGAGAAGAGATTGATTTTTCTAATATAAATTCTGGGTGCATTCTTTTCCTGGGAGAAAAGTAGAACACTGGGATGTGTGTGTAGACACACCCGAATTTATTTTAAGATATTATCAGTTTGTTTATTCAATTTCTTTTTTTGATAATCCTGCAGACATCCTTGACTGCAGCTGGTTGTTACCTATGTGCATCTCCTGGGTCTAAAGGTACCAAACTCTTGGTTTGCTGTTCTGTTAATTCTCCTCTCCCCTCAAAAATGCAATTGTTCAACAGACACTCTTATAAAACTGACAAGCACTCTATTCCAAGTGGAGTTGAGCAAATTATAGAAGATGCGAAAGCAAACTCAAGAAACCTGATTCCAGATGCCTCGGAAGTGCAATTTTTGAGCGTAGCTTCTTCTGCATCAATTCTAATGGAAGCCAAAAGAGCATTAATATCCTCAGTGAGTCAACATATAGTAATATTCTTTTATTGAAGGAGGATGAAACAAAGCATTTCAAGTCTAAAACTCAAATTATTTCTGACGACAATATAAAAATGCATGGAGTTCATAATGTTAGTACTTCTCCGAGAATGCCACTTCAACCTGGTCAAATTTGTTACTTCATGAACAGATTCTTTGTCTCCTGGAACCTGAGCAATAACTTTTCTGAGGATAACTGTCCTGTAATGGATAAAAATTGTAAAAGGGACTTGTTGGGGAAAAGTTTGCATCACTATTACCCAGACGCATTGCATGGTTGGTCCTAACATGATGATAACCGAGTTACTTCCTTATGGTTGATGCTGATTGGCTCTATCTTACAAAGTTATCAAAGCAGTGGGAATTTGGAAAACTCTGAAAGGAAGAGTTATTTGGCTAGCACCACAGAGCAAATTACAGAAGAACAATTTTATGTTCAGATTATGCAAGGTTATCAGCCAAAAGAGCTCTACAGTCATTGAAGTCTATCCCTGTCGCTGCTAGGAGAAGCCTTCCTGTCCTAATCAATTCTCATGGACTACTGTTAAGCATTCCAGTACGTCATTCTCTTTTCATTTGTTCTTTGATGAATAGTATTAATTTGAAAGTGCTTTATTTGGCAATCTGCTGTGCACAGCATGCTTTGGCCTCTACACTAAGCTAAAGTTTCTCTTGTTAAGGTGAAATTTCAAGGGCCAAGTTGCATATGGCAATAGCTATGTGTGACAATCTGCTCCAAATGACCTTTCCTTGATCTTAAATAGGGAGCAGAAAGCTTTTGAAACCTGTTAGAATGAGTCACGCGTCTACTAAGCGAAAGGAGTGTGGAAGGTCCCAAGAAGCTTAGGATGTTCACGTCTGCACTAAGGTGGAAAATAGTGAAAGTGTGAGAGAGTTCGGAGATCTCTTATAGTTACTTGTACACAGTTTTTGTATAAATAATGTAGGATTTTGGGGATAAAGTGGAACCTTTGTGGGTTCCGAAGAGTTTCATAGGTGCCCATAAATGGAGGCGGCCTCATTTGACCAAAGCACCAAGTTGAGAGTTTTGAGCCTTGTAAAGCATTTCTTGTACAGTACAAAATTTCCTCTCTAAGTCTGCCTTTGTTGTGTGCTCTAGCTTCGAAGTCGTATTTAGCATAGCTAGTTAAGAGATGGAAAAGGTTGACTTTGCAATGTCAAGTGTCCTGAGCATTGCATGTGAACTAATGAAAGGCCTATGTGACATAGATCCTATATGTTTGTCACCCCCTTTTGTTTGGTCAGATTATCTATGATACTTTCGACTGGATTTTCTTGTTCCTCATCATCATTGTGTATATGATTTGCAGTGAGTTGATTATTAAATATCTTCATATTACCAGCCCTTTACTACTGTTTAGCCATGACCTATTTTCCTTCAATATTCAACTCACCAGATTGTTAATTTGTTCTAATAAGATCATGCCTATCTATATTCATTACATATTTGATCTATATTTGTCATAGATATGCTTTTACTGATAGTTTTCTCACTTACCAATTTCCTGGTTTCTCAGGATTCAGAATTGGCCATATAATTTAAAAAGGTAAATTTATAATAAAAAAAAAAGACAGGTTTTAAGTGGTTTCATTTGGGATTATCATTTATTTGATTTTGTACTCACGCAGATGATATATGTTACTGTTTCTTGTTTTTCTTTCAGAGTATTTGCTTCATGCATTGCCCATACTTGATGGTATCTGCGGTATTTAAGCCAAGAGTACCACTAGATGGAGGGTATAGTTCATTTTTGTAATTTTTAAAGTCCAATTTCGTGGGATCTTTGTGCATACCGCCGGCAACAACTTTCAATTCTGTAATGTAGGATACCAATTCTTGATTTATTGTCAAATCTGATTGTAAAGTAAGATTCATCTACGCAACTTCCATGTGGATGAAATATGATACAATTAGGTAATTAAAGCAAATCATGTGCCAGCTGGAAACCTAGCCGCCCTTCCTTTTCTCTTATATGATATCTCTTCTAACCCCTTTTCCGTCCTCAAGAAGAGGTGATTTTGTAGCCATTCTTGACATGAAATCACTTCTCTACATTACTTTCTATCATTTTATTTCTTAATAAAGTGGTTTTTCCATACGGATCTAGGTTTTTAATTTGTTTTTTCGTGATTTTGTCATCGACTTGCTGCGGTGTGCGGTTGCGTCGTCTTGGTATGATGGTTGGTTTTTCGTCGTCTTGTTGCAGTGTTTATTAGTGGGGGCAATTCAAACAGTAAAACATATTCGATTAGATAGAGACAACAAATCAAATCATAGTCATCAATATGTTGTAGAACTGAAATCATAAGTATTATAGTTATTATGAGATTATTGAATGTTTAAGCTTTGAGCCGATTCATTATGGTATTAACATGTTGCATCATTTTCTAAAGTTTTTAGTGAATTTGATTATGTGTTTCTATCTAATGTTTTTTTTGAGCGAAAACAACCAGAATAGTATCTGATTGATGACACTGCTGTTAATTATGTTGCAATTTCAAAGACTCTTGGTGTCTCTTCATCAGTTTGGCTGCAGAATAGCAGCTTGAATAATGTTGTGCTCTGTATTTTATGATCCTGTTTGCATTATTAGCTTCTAAAATACCTCCTGAGACTCCAGAATCAACCAATGGTAAGAAGTAATTTTATTCTGGTCACTTTGAGGTGGATGACAAGATACACAGGCTCTGTTTCTCTCTTGTTCTTTGTTTTTTTCTAGTTTATGACAAGTGTTTCTTCCCTTGAAAAATTCATATGAATGTTTCTTTTTAATGTATTGCTAGTTTGAATCAATAAAATTATTATTATTATTATTATTTTAAAACAAAGTTGTGTAGCCTTTGAAGCCTAACTCAAGTGATAAACAGGGATTGACGAGTAGGCTTGAGTCTCTATAAGAACAAATAGTAATAAAGATGTATTGCAAAATGAATAGATGTTAAAAAACAAGGTTGTGTAAGCATTCCAATCAGAATCAGTCCAAGAAAATTAGTTTTGAGGAACGATAACATCAATCACTAGATCCTATAAGTTTAAAAACTCAAGCCCATCTGTAGTTCTTTTTTGCTTTATGTGAATATCCTGGTGTTAACATCCTAATTTGATCAATGAAGATGAGAAAATGATACAGAACAGAACACGGTATACCAACTATCTGGCCTCGCCATGGCGCGCCACTGAAGAGGTTGAAGATGAGAACATTGTTCCAAGAAGCATCCTTTGTTGTCCAGCCATGACAGAAAAACACTGTCTAACAAGCAGAAAAGATTTACGTAGAGGAGTTGATACCGTACAGGAACGTATCGGAAATTTACAACCTGAACAAAAGGCCATGCACCACTTTCCACAACCAAGGCAGGGAGGAAATCCCTCTTCAGATCTTCCTTCAGTTGATCAACAGTCTTGCCTGTGGATAATCCCATGTGACTGAAAAACACAAACAGCTCAAATGGTCCGAAGATTAAACTGTCCATTGCCACTTTACTTGCAACAAAGCGAACTGAACCCTGTTGAAGCAGAAGCCTCTGTCTTATAAAGCGGTCCAAACCTTCGTACCTACATAAGAACACGGTATTACATTATCGTACACAGCACAATCATATGCACACACATACCAAGTCTGAATTTCTTAATAAACATCCCTTTTTATTCAAAGAACCCTTTCATGTATAATATTCATACTTGATTAACTGCTTGTTTTTAAGTTTACTGGAAACTCAATGCTTGAATGGTATTTCTTAAACAATTCGCGAATATTTCCAGGGATTTACAGTACCAGGGAAGACATGCAAAATATCCTCAAATCACAATCAGTGCTTTCTTTACACCAAGGGGTTACGATGGTGTTTCACCTGACTGCTTTGATTTGTTTTTTAGATCAATGTGAATGCAATGTGTTGCCTAAGTGGCATTACGAACATCTCAGGAATCAGGATCAAAACAATGAATCCATCTAGCAAATCTGAATTCATCATCATAGTGAACAAACAGCTAAAGACTTATGAGACACAATAAAAGAGTAGGGAAAAGCAAATCCTAAAACAATTATTGAAGTATTTGAGGAAGTAAAAAAACTTTAGATTTAAGCTGGTGACTTCCTATGAGATAAAAGATTCATGAACTGGGCAATAACATCTACTATGTAGCCAAAGGTGAAACAGCTGTGAGTCTGGTACAATATCATGATAGTTACAGACTGAATGTATCAATCATCAGGAGTTCAGTGGAGGTTTTATGACTTGTAAGGGAGACGGGATAAAAAATTTGCAGCAAGTTTCAAACAATAACAAATGTGTATATAATTTTTGTTGGATTACCAATTTATTAAGGTACTGATACATGTGTTCCAACCTCACTACTTTCCCAATTTATTAAGCCAACATTTAATCCAAAAAGAGATGTGACACATGAGGAAGGGTATTAGAGAGCCTGGTATACATTGTGAATTCTAAGCTTAAGCTTGTGACCCTTTATTAGTGATAAGATAGGTTTCTGGTGAATCTTCTTTATATTTATCACTAAAATAACAAACCTAACATCATTAGTGATTTGACCAAAATGCTGAAAGTGTTATCAGACTCTCAAAAATCAATTCTATTCACAAACATTTTGTAAGTATACATTCAATTCGTTCGTCACTCAATTCTGAAGCTATTCCTAGCCATACCTACTTAACTCATTCTTTCAAGGAATAAAGATCATAGCTCTCCTGCTGGACTTCTATTAAGTTCCAGCCCTCCAGTTCAGCCACATGGAAGGAATGGGAGGTAATTCTTTTCTCCCCTTTTTTGGTATTTTTTAACAAATAATCTTCTCAATTGTTTATTGTAGAATAACATGAAGAGCAAATCATGAAAATTGCCTACAGTTAAAACAAGCCCATGGATAGCTGTACTGACCAAACCTCAAACTCTTTACATCCTTAAATAAAGAATGAAGAAAGATATTAACTAAGTCCCTAAACATCTCAGACCTGATTGATGCTGGTGTCCCAATGACCCTGTTCCATGCACATAAAGACCACTTGATAACAAATTGAAATGCAGCAGAGGTCAAATTTATCATCTGAAAATTATTTAGTGGCTTTGAAAGAAGAGAATGTTTTTCACAATGGTGAGCTCAAGCTTTTTAAAATTGTTTTTTTTAATATCCAAGCCTACTGGCATAAACAGAAAATGTTATACATCAAGTAAGCAAACTTCAGACTAATACTATGCCTAGAGCAGGAATCAAAAGAGCAAGTTAAAGAAATCAAAGAAGGGTAACGAGAAAGAAGCAACTAACCATAAATGGCCAACTGGTCCAACAAATCCAAATCCAAACATGCTGGTGACCACTGTGCGTTTCCAGTCAATTTTGAAATCTTTATCTGCATCCTGCCAGGATAAAACATGGATTATGGTCTAACCATCCAAGGGAACTGGCATGTAGACTTTTCTAAACTTTGAAGTCATGTAGCTTACAAACTGACTATGGCTCCAGGGATTAACATGGAGAGCTGAATAGCCAAGACATCTTTTCAGAAATAAAGAAACAAACAAAGAAATGCACATCTAAATTAGCGAGTACATTTTTATAGAAGTTGATTCCCAAGTTAATATTAACCATTTACATTGTTAGTATACATATAAAAGCTGAAGAGTGGATTCAAACAATTCTAAAGTGATTTCTGCTTCACAAATCTGGTTCAAACCTCTCAATCTTCTGTTTACTCATTTTTTTGTGAGTTGGCTTTTGTACACTCTTAAACCGCACAAGTGAAATTTAACAGTTAACTGATGTATTAGTAATAAAATCACGCAATCTTTGGCTAAATTGCAGCGTACGCAGGTCAAACCTCAAATCATAATGTCTGAAACTATGACAACAACAGTCTCTAACCATTTGTTTCTTTGGCATTCATCAACAGTTTAGAGCTAACCATCCAAGCTTTACGTATGCTGCAATTTGGTTAATCAACTAGGTTGACTGATTTGACAATTCATAATATGGGGAGAAACAACACAATGGAGGTCATGTTTTGAACAAAAGATAAGGATGTGATGATATGCAATTGAATGATTGAATTAAACACATGGTGAGCACAGCATGTTCACATAGTTGCAGTAGATTGTAAACATTGCATCCTGGTCATGAATTAGAATGCAAACGGTGGCAAATTTCAAGATTTCAAAAGAAAATTCGCGGTGTGTTAACACCATTTTTACTTTACCAATTACCATTGAGAATATAGCCACAGAAGGAAATGAAGCTGTCATCACAGACAGAGGAGCATTAGTTTTAACCACATCTAACCATCAGTTGTGAGTGAATTTATACCATGTGGTATAATTTATGTGTCATTCTATCTGCTGCGATAGGCTAAATTGTATAAGGCTGGTTATGCCTCTAGATAAAATGTAAAGAAATGAAGAGTATTCAACTTCTGGAGGAAGCATGAGAATAAAAAAAACAAGAAAATTAAATAAATGGATCTAACACCCAAAAATCAGTGCTCCATTAAAAGACAATAATACTTAAGACAAACTAATAAAGTGCAGAGGAATAGAGGATGGTAAAAATAATGGCACTAAGAAGAAGGTAGGAGATAATCAAGAACAAGGTTGTGAAACTTCAGAGAAAAAAGTATTAACAGAAAAGGGTGAAACCGCAGGAATGAATTGATTGCATCTCATTTTTTGTTTTACGACTTGAAAATTCAATATCGTGAACGAGATTAATGATTCATCTACAAAAGTCACAATGGCGACACAAATGTAGAGACCAAATATTTACCAATCAAAGTCTGACATTGAATACATTTGTGAATTTCAAAGCAGACGAAAAGACATAAGTGCTGAACTACGGAAATGAAAGATAGCATCCCAGAAACAATGAAATTCAGCTGACTAGAAGGCATCTGATGTGCTGAAATACGAAATCACGGATCACCATCTCGGAAAACGAGAATTTCAATCGGCAAAGGCGTTTGTGCCCACCACCTCAACAATGAAACAAAACAGATAATAACAAAAGCCAGACCAAATGAGTAAATCTCAAAGGTCTGAAAGGAAGGGTGCTCTGAGATTTTGAAGACGTTTTCTCATAGAGTAAGTGATGGATTGAGCAGCAATATCGCTAACACCCCAGAGGAATTCCCGGAGCTGACGACTTGGGTCTTGACGGGATGAGACATATCATGATACCATTGATTCTAGCATTATCCATTAAGCTAATTGAAATCAGAATCATAATGGAAAATGGGGCAATTGGAACATCTATCTATTTACCCATGTATCTGTTTACCACCATGGGAGAGAGAAAGGCAAACCCTTCAAAAGAATTTAGACATGGATACCATAACTGATACCACCTTCCCGGGGAGGTTTGTGCTCAATATATCTAATCTCATTGGTTTTAGAGCCATGGCTACAGGCTGCTAGCTAGGTTTTATATATATAAAGGGAACCTTCTGTTTTGATTAGTAAATGGTTCTTTCTTTTCTTTTCTTTTTCTTATATTAAGGATGGTTGGCACTTTGGTGGGTTGGTCCATAATCAATCAAAGTTTCAGCCTTCAGGGCAACACTCTAATTTCAATTATTTACCCAGACACCCAACTTTTAACTGTGAAATGAAGATTCATTCATCCCCTGAATAGAGTGAAGAAAAGACCTATGGATTAGGCAATTTTGAGAATATGAACACTGTTTTGTTTTTAAAAATAAGTATCATTTCTAGAAAAATGCTTTACTTTTATGTTAGGATTTTTATGAGTTTTTTGAAAAAATAATTTTGATGATTGAAATTAATAATATCTTAATAAAAATATAAAATGAAATATCTTTTAAAAAATAATGAGGAGTGAAACTATTGATCTATATTGTATAATGAATTGAGAACTGGCTGTGATTAATATTATTAATAATTAGTATTCAAAATCTTGTAAACTGATTTAATAAGCATGTGGTGTATTGATATAGTTAAGTTGTGTACTGATCGAATATCATTCATTCAGTTTGAATGTTCGTAAAAGGCATTGGCTCAGCGTAAATATCGAGATTCAATATAATCTGTGGCGATAACATGAGAGCAGAGTGACAATCATCCATGCAATAAAATAATGCCGATCGCGCGTTGAAGCAGATGACGGTAAAACGAAAAGCCGAAATGAAAATTCAATAATAATATCGTGTGGAATAACAGGCACTGTCGAAAAAGAATGACGCCAAAAAGATAATGTAAGATTAGCGATTTGGGGTAAAAATGACGAAATAATCGTCACTTGTGGGCAATAAAATCTTGAGAAAAAGAATTGAGAAAATGAGGCCCAGGTTTTTTAACAGCCTATCTAGTGATAATAATTTTTTTTTATTATTTACTTAATATGGAAATGAAAATTTGAAAAAAAAAAAAAAAAAGTAGAAAAACTTGTAAGATTTGAAATGTTTTAGAAATTATTTCTATGTTTTTTTAAATAAATTTCAAATAATTACCTGAAAGTAGAAATAGTTTCTTTCTGATTGTAAATATGTGAAATAATTCTTTTTTACATAAATAATTTCTGTTTGTACAATTTAAAATTAGTAAATTTCTTTTACCGCTCAGGATTTTTTTTAGAATTTTACTTGAAAAAAAACTGTGATATCTATTTGCATTAATACATGAGTGATTCCTAAAATAAATTCTCAACTATAATTAAATGTTAGAATATGAATCTTATGTCCACAAATGCAAACTTTTATGTTAGAAAGCAAAATTTTTGTTCCTAAAGATAAATATCTGTACCCATTCAATAAGCGCATCTGGTTCAGTATGTAAATAGCACAATATCTATTCATGTGGTGTTAGCAATAAATTGGTTAATTTACTTATAGGCCCACAACGTCTTTTCAAAGCACTTTTAATGGATAAAAATTAAAATCTAAGTTATAGGAATAGTTTTCTCTTATTTTTTGGTCCATTGTTTGATCAAATGGTTACAATTTTGTGTTGATGGATCAAATATGTATCACTAAATATATGAGACCATGTATTAATCATTATAAGTGAACTTAGGAGATTTGAATTGGGAAACTCAAGCCGAACTAAGCTGGTTACCTCACCAATTATGTTTCAATCAAATATATTTATGACTCAATTAACTTATTCATTCAAACACAAATTTCAAACAAGTTAATATATAAATGGAATAATTTGAAGATATAGATGGGTCAAGTAACTTATTCAAGTAACGGTGACATTATTAGATGGATCAATTTCTCACGCTATAGCTGCTGAAACCCTAATTTTTCATTCTTTTTTCATCTTGTCAAAAAAGGAGTGATTTTTGCGCTTCCTTAATTAAAATTAACAACTGTTGATTCACTGGGGATATAGGTTTCTTTTCTTATTAAAGTGGTTTTAACTGCGATTTAAGTTTTTTTATTTAATTTTTTGCTTTATTTTAACATGTTTTTATCGTCGGCATTCTGACTTTGTGATTGTTAGTTGGTTTTATATGGGTAGTTTAGGCCGACGGTGTTCTTCGTCGAATAAAGTCGGCGTCAGGTCGCACATTAACTGATATCTTTATCGAGCTTGAGATTTTTTGAGTATTTTGACCTTAAATTATAACTTTTGTGTGGAGTCTTAGTCTTTTCTGTATTAGCTTGAATTTTGATCGATTTAAGTTAAGTGCGTTATTAACAAAAAAAATTCCTCATTCATTAAAATGAATTATATGTTTTTGTGTAAGTTGTAAGAACTCATCTATGCTTTATCTAAACACGTTAGAAATGCGTTGGTTGATAGTATGCACGTATTTGTGTTTAAAAGGAGGTTGGGGTTGGGTGAGATTTAGGAAAGGAATTTATGTTCGAGGTTTTAATGAAGAGCATGTGCTACGATATTGTATTGCAAAATGAATAGATGTAAAAAAAAAACATGTTTGTGAATGGTATTAAACTTTACTTCTACTAGTTTTAACACTTTTGTCGAAAAATAAACTTTTGAATATTACAAATAATATCATGGACTTGAGTTTAAGTTGTTAACCCTCTCAATCAATGCTTCAAATTTTCCGAGTTGTAAAGATTTAGACCATGCCTGGAAATTATTCTAAAAACAACTGTTTTTGTTTTGTAAGAACATATTTTTGTTAATTTTACAGGGTTATTACGAACATAATAGAAAATATTAAAAATATTAAAGATTTTAAGTTTCCAAATAAACTTTTGTAATAGAAAATAATATAAAACTATTTTTAAAAATATTCTCAATCATGAGCCCAAACAGATCCTTAGTTTATGAGCTGTCTGTTGGGCTACAGCAATGAGTAAAGGAGGTTTAACTGTAACGAACACTAGGTTGGAAATTGAAATTAAGCAGGCCTAAAAGGGCCCACCCAGGCCCAATCCATCTTCAACAAACCTGACCAGGAGCCCATCTCCAGAGGTCCATGTGGAGGTAGAACAAAACGGTGTCGTTTGAATATGGGATAATGATTCAATGAACATTTTTGTCTCCCTTGGTTTTTAGAAGACTTTTTTATTCTTTCAAAAAAAAAAAAAAAATTGTTTTTATTATTGAATTTCACACTGCATATAAAAAGAAAAGGTGGCGTGGAAGGCGGAGATCCTCAAAATAAAGTAATGATATTTTGGATTCTTGGTCATATGTAGCAGCCTATAAAATTTTGCCCCCACACACTTCTCTGATAATATTTGTGGATAAGAAATCCTGGTGGATGTTAGTCACAACACAAATACTACAAAATTTCCAACACCACAAAGAGTGAATGAATACCGACTGCCACAACATATGGTCACATGTATGTACATTTCACTCTGCAACTCAGCATGCATACCCACCATCTTCCCCTTAACTTTTGCCAACTTCTCAGCTCAAAATTCTGAAAGGTAATAGTGTAATACTTACTTATTAGTGTTCCCCTCCTCAACGCCACTTGTTTAGATCTTTGGGTTTTTTTTTTCCAAAGTTCTGAATTATGCTTTGATTTCTCTTTTGGGTTAGACCCTAGTTCTATGATATTTCTGATGTTTTAATGTTGATCAGCTGACACCCATCTGGGATTTTGGTTTCATCTTCTTATTTTTTATGATTATGAAGATGTTTGTGATTTGTGTTCATGAATTAATGGTTCTTGATGGATGTGGGTTGGGATTTTGAATATGTAGACTGGCATTTCCTGATAGATGATGGAACTAGTCTGTTTTCTAAGAATAGGGGCTGATGATTTCATGTCCATTTTCTTTTTAATTGTCAGAAGAAAAATAATGAAACCCAAACCTTCCCAACATCTTATGTGTTTGCCCAAAATTTTCCCCTTTGCAGTCAAAGTTTGAGTCTCAGGGAGTTTGGTCCTTTGAATGCTTTTTCTTGTCTGACTTCAGGTTTGCTTTAATTTCATAGCACTGGGGGTTTGTGGATGGCTTAGAATAGAAAATTCTCTTTTGAAAATATTTGGATGTATTTCATTGTTTTAAGCCATGTATTCTCTTGCTGCTATATTTATTTATTTTACTGGTAGTGATGTTCAAACACCTGTTGAAGCTGTGGGATCCACATTATCTGCATTTGTATGGTTTGGTTCACTCTGTTAGATGACTTGCTGAGTAATGCAAAGATGTATCCCATCTGAAAATTTGTCAATTCCCTTTTGGGTTGTTCTAGGGCCAAAGCTTTAGAATTTTCTGCTTATTCTCTGCATCTTCGAATGGGTTTTGACCGTCACAACCTAAAACTTATTGGTATCCAGTGAGGCAGGTTGAGACTTATATGACATTCAACAATAGTTGGGTGATATAGCCTTGGGCTTGGGAGTGGCATTGTTGGATCCCACAATGCACACTATGAAATTAAATCTTTTGTTTACTTAGTTATCGTTGTCCTTGAAACTGAATCCAACAGCTTGGAGTCCTTAATGCACCTATTCATGTTTGCATATTTTTCACCGTCCTTTCCTTGTGAGTTCTCTTGGGTTAGTATTGAAACCTTCATTGAAACAGTGCTTTAAGCCAGACTTCAAATATTTGCTATAGCCTTTTTGTTGCATAGTATGAGATTATTACCAGATTATTATGTTTTAGATGGGATCGCAGAAGTTCAAATGGGTTTGCATGGATTGGGGCCATATCTCAATGTCCCAAAAGGGTCACATTAGTATTGAATGGGGTGCCTGGTTATGACCTTATATTAAATAAGAGATAAAGGAAAAGGAACTCCCTCACTTGAATGATGCCATAAACACAGCTGTCTCAGCTACTAAAACACAATCGAGACACCCATTCTAATAAGTGCTGTAGGAAAAGGAACTCCCTCACTTGAATGGTGCCATAAACACAGCAGTCTCAGCTACTAAAACACAATCGAGACACCCATTCTAATAAGGTTCCCTTCTCCTCAACATCCTATCAAACCCCCTGCTTTCCACTCCAAAGCCAGGTGCTGAGCATCCTAAAGAATTGCTGTGGCTGTTTGTTTCATTCTGTTATCTTCATTATTCGACTAATGTTTACTTCTAAAGGGATGTGTGTGTCTGTCTTCATGATATCAACTGCAGATCCCTTTTGTTTATCCCTATAAACTAGTCATTGTATTGTTCCATTTCAAACAACTCTTTGCTAATTTATTGCTAGTTAATTATGATCATGACAACTTTCTTCTGCTTTCCCAATGATGATTTTGTTGTGTTGTTGCCAATTACATAGCCTATTGTAGCCAATATGCAAATTAAAATTATCCAACAAGTTTCTATTCTTTTCCTCAAAAATGGCTTTTTAACTGCTTTGGTGCATACGGTTCTTCAACCAACTTCATTTTTTGAGAAAAACTGGGACTATGATCAACATTGAATTATTCTTCTACTGATGAATCTGTTTTGCCTCTAGGCATCTGGAATTTTAAGTTCTCATATAGCTCATTGACTGTCAGCAGACAAGATTTACTGGTGCACAACAAGCAGCCGATTATGAAAAGTTTTGAGCTTACTCATTTCCCTACCCAGAAAATTTTACTTATTTCCCTGCCCAGAAAAATTTGTTGATGTTCTGGCAGGTGTTTCTATGATCTCTCCAGGAGGACACAGCCCTCTGGCCGTCTCATTTGGGAGTATAATCTGGAAAGAAAGTCAAGACTCTCACCTATCTGTATTGTCTGATAAGAGAACTGTCTATCGAATAAGTTAGGAAGGTTTCTTAAGATATTAAGGAGCTGGTGGGGAGGAAATGGGAGGATTTGGTAAAGAGAAGGTTCATCCTGTCATCAGGAGTAAGCATCGGGATGGAACAAGTACAAGCAAGAAACGGATTCAAGCATCAACAGTGATGGTATTATTACAGCCACACATTCTTTTTATATGATTATGTGAACTGCACTATCCAATTCCCTTTATTGGAATCTGCTAAGTAAGTTATTCAGTTTGATAAGTGAAATGGATGATATCATTTGTGTCCAAATGCCACCTTATCAAATGAACATTTTTAGATATTCCATAAAATTAACGAGCTTCTTTTTTTTTCTTTCTCAAATTTTATTTTATTTTTTCCTCTTTTCCCCACTATAGAATCCTGCTCAATTTGGTGGTTTGACACAAGATCAACTAAATTGTTAATGAAAAATTAGATTTATTTGCAAGCTAAGAGATTGAATTTCAACCTTGCTACAAACAATGCGCCATAATAAGGCTACAGCAGACTAGTATAGGATGAACTACGGATGCTTTTTTGTTTTAAAATCTCAATCCCAAACAATACTTCAAATATATGCATTTTTTTTTGTGTCTTGGTCCCAAACACTTTCTTTTCACCATTCTGGATTGCAAATCATTAATGTTTTCTATGTCATATTTGCATATTCTTGTACTTACTAATTGCCAAATTCTCAATGATTTTCACCTTCATAGGAATCCCCATTGCATGAGAAGGACCAACTACAGTCAGTTTCATCTTCAATGGATTCACAGATTCAATCCCGCTGCCTTGTCTGTCTGGGCAACACCTGTTGCAGAATCGTTCGTTCAAGAACAAAGCTGATGAACATTTTGATTGACAAGGGAAAGCCTCAAGAAGCCCAGTTAATTTTTGACAGTTTAACTGAAGAAGGACACCAACCAACTCTTATAACATACACAACTCTGCTTATCAGTCTTGACTCGCCAGAAGCGGTTCAAGTCCATTCCTTTACTCATCTCCAAGTTGGAAAAGAATGGTCTAAAGCCTGACTCTGTATTTTTCAATGCCATGATCAATGCTTTCTCTGAATCTGGGAATGTTAAGGAAGCAATGAAAATCTTTCAGCATATGAAGGACAGGGGATGTAAGCCTACAGCTAGTACCTTTAATACCTTGATTAAAGGGTATGGGAATGCTGGTATGCCTGATGAATGTCTGAAGCTGCTAGATTTAATGTCACAGGAAGAAAATGTGAAGCCTAATGATAGGACTTTTAATATTCTCATCAGAGCATGGTGTAACAAGAAGAGAATAACCGAAGCGTGGAATGTGGTGGACAAGATGGCTGCATATGGTCTGCAACCTGATGTTGTCACGTATAACACATTAGCAAAGGCTTATGCAGAGAATGGGGAGACTAGTAGAGCTGAAGAGATGATATTAGAGATGCAGAACAATAGAGTTATGCCCAATGAGAGGACTTGTGGCATCATCATAAATGGATATTGTAAAGAAGGAAAAATGAAGGATGCCTTGAGATTCTTGTACACGATGAGGAAGCACAGCGTGCAACCAAATCTTGTTATCTTCAACTCTCTTATCAAGGGATTTTTAGACATTACAGACACTGATGGGTTGATGGGGTGAATTTCAACACATGATAATCATTAAATTTTTTTATATCCGTATTTCTGGTAGAACTACTCTCCTCATTTAACTTCTGTTGTTTAATCACACAAAAAGGTTCCGTGTAGAAATTATGCATCAGATATTTTTCAATTTTCTAAAAACAACAGACTCTTGAATTACATCCAAACTGTGAAGCTGTAGGTATGGAAGCAAGTTTGGGGCCCCTTCACTAGACAAGGGGTTAGATTATGGGGCCTTACTTTTATACTTATGCTTTAAACCTATATCTTTATCACGAGTCATTTTATTCAATATTATCGTAAAACTGGATTGATTCGAGTATCTGTTTGATAACTAGTTTTACATGAGACTTTTTTCTTTCCCTTTTTGGATTGACTCCTTTAAGTTTAGTAGTGAAGATTTGTGTTTCAATATTTCAATCCATTGCTTTTTGTGGTATTCTGGATGCCTTCTGTTGCCACGATCTTGCTTTACTAACATTCTTTATATGAACAATCACTCATGTGTGAATTGGACAGGCTTTGACATTGATGGAAGAATTTGGTGTCAAGCCAGATGTGGTAACATTTAGCACAATAATGAATGCATGGAGTTCAGTGGGTCTCATGGACAAGTGCCAGGAGATCTTTGATGACATGGAAAAGGCTGGCATAGAACCTGATATCCATGCATTCAGCATTCTCGCAAAAGGCTATGTCCGCGCTGGAGAACCTGAGAAAGCGGAGGCCCTCCTGACAGCCATGGGCAAATCAGGTCTACGGCCAAATGTTGTAATATTACTACCATTATCAGTGGATGGTGCAGTGCTGGGAAAATGGAATGGCCTTCCCCAAGTTTTCAAGAAAATGCGCAAAATGGGCATTTCCCCCAATTTGGAAACTTTTGAGACTCTAATATGGGGTTATGGAGAAGCAAAAAGCCCCCAGAAAGCAGAAGAATTGCTTCAAATTATGGAACAGATGGGTATTTCCCCTGCCAAGAGCACAGTCCAGCTGGTTGCAGATGCCTGGCATGCAATTGGTCTAGTGAATGAAGCCAAAGAATAAGAAACTGATCTGGGCTCCCAAAATCACGGTAAGTACTACGGAGGATGAAGCAGCAGCAGCAGCAGAAAGCCTGCAAAGGACTTATCAGAAGCAAAACCTAAAGGCTTCATATTCAGATATTCCACAGATGCCTGGTATAGCCATGACTGATCAAAACGGGTCCGGTTCTGCAAGCATAAGAAGCCGGATGATCATAAAAGGACCCGGGTTTCCATCTGAGAGTTTGTCGACTGCGACCAAATCCATGTTCCTTGCTCAGGCATCTGGGTTCAGGGTGAAGAAGCCATCGTTTATCTGCAGGACTCAGTTTCAAGGCCATGTTTGGGTATGTGGGCAATATGTTAATTCATGTGGATTGGTTTTTCTAACCTAACAGAGCCAGAGCCAGAGCCAGAGAGCCTCATGTTGCTGCAGAGATCCTATCATGTACTGGTTTCAGAAGGATTGGCTTGTCCCTAGCATTCAACCCAAGATGTAGATACCAAAGAATGCCCTGTTGAATTTCAAAATCTTATGGAATCACAAACATAATATACCCCCATTTTATTTGACTTTACTAGTCAGTTTGCATTAATGTATCTACACTGTTCTGTTCATTCAGTGGCAGATGAAGAAGATACTGTCAAATTCTTTCTGAAAGTAATAAAAAGTGCCTTTATTTTGAGAAATGTGATCAGTTTTAGTTCTGTCTTTCTGTTTTCCTCCAGCTTCTCTCTTCTAATGGTGATTATCGTTTATTCTGTGGATTTTCATAATCCCTGGTGCAAAAATGAGATATGTATTTGAATTGGATGTCCGAGTTATTTTATATATATATTAAGTGATGCAGAAATGAATCGAGTAATTTGTTCCTTAATCTAAGAAAAGTTATTTCTAGTTTGCATGATCCCATCATCGATTTTAAAGGTTTCTACAATAAGTTGAGTTTAAGTAGGTCGCTGGTATAGTTTTCTATCCACAATTTACTAAAATAAATTTAGTGGAATAAAGGAGGAATCCTTAGAAGCAAAGTAACTACATTTAAATTTGGTTAAATTTCAACTGCTTTGAGATCTAGCTCAAGTGATGAAAGGAATGAGATGAGTATATTAGATGGGAAAGAGCATAGTAGAACAGCTAAAATTGATAGAAGTCAACAAAAATTTTGGTTAATGTCAATTATGAATCATTTTTCTAGGATGAATCACTGCTTTAGTTGTTGCTGGTAACAAATTTTGATATGATTTGTAACGAACAGAAAATGATTATTTTAGAAAATTGTGAAAATGATTTTCATATTTGGTAGTAGGGATAAGGTCACGTAATGAATGTCTGCAGTGGAATTAAATATCTTGTTGGCGTTTAGTATTTTCAGTTAATTGTTCTTGCACAAGTTTGATACATAACTAAAAATGTTTATGTTGTTAATAACGCGTTAACAAATGGACAAGAAACGAGACATTAACTTTGCTGATATGACATCTCTCATGTGCATATTTTACTTATATGACATACCGTGATTTTAAAAGCTGGCTTGCTGTTTTGATAAAAATGCCCTCATCCCTATTGGTCATCTACATTGATTCCAATCTTTCATGGAGTCCCATGTCAATACCGAAATCAAAATCCGTTCCATCTCAAAATTGAAGTACATTTTCTTGTCATCCCTTCTAATTGCACTAATAGCCATTTCATTCTCCCTCACTACAACCCAAATAAACCATTTTAAAACCATACTACTGAAACTAACATTCTCTTCGTGCCACAACTTCCTTCCTCAACTTCTAGGTTTTCTTTTCCCATCCTAAATTCAAACGCCTAACCCCATTTCTACATCTCCTTATTGTGTCCTCTAGGTGGCTCCCTTCCTTTCGGGCGACGGGTATAAGCTTAGTCTTACATTCTCTCTCCATCAACACATGAAAGACCCTAGATTGAGTGGGTGTCGGCAGTGCGATGATCTAAAATAAATTATGGGAGGGTTTACCTCATCATATCAAGAATCTAGCTATTGAGCTTCACAATACATAATGTAGGATGAACGAAACCATTGTTGTATGCCATAGCGAGTCAGGCGCTTGGTACCTTTCCCTATTCCAAACCCTTTGATGCCCATCAATTGGTTATGGCGAGTTCATGTACACGATCAATTAGACCATGTTCGAGACGGACATGCTTAGTTTCAACCACGTAAATCAATGAATCAATTGGATTTTGTTTGGGTTCTGACGAAATTTCTTGTTTCCACCTTTATTGAAAGCAGGGTTGATCCATCCAAGGTTGTGAAAATTGTTCAACCTGTAAATGTGAGCTTCTTCGATCCGCTCAATTATAAACCATATCATCTTGCATTGATAAGGAAATTGGAATTGGGGAAAGTAAATTCAATTTGAAATCCAAACCCATTCCATCAAAAAATTGAGTTCATTTTTGTAAGCATTTTTATGTCAAGAAACAAAGTACAGACTACTCAAACTGATTCTATTTGTGGGTGTTTTTCCTTTTTGTCTTTTTTCTTTCTGAAATTTAAGATATTAGAGAAAATCAAGAAAAAACTATAAATGAGGCCTGAATATGTTTGGGTTTAAACCAGAAATTGGAACCAACGTTGAGTTGATAGATAGTGATGAAGACATTTTTGTTAAAACAATATTTGGGTTTCAAAAAAATAACGTGCAAAAGTGTCATATAAGCAAAAGAAAAAAAAAGCACATGAAGGGTGTCGCGTAAGCGAGGATTAGCAACTGGTTTATCCCGTACATTAACGTCGTTGGCGATAAGGGCATTACAGCTATAGAATTAACTTTAGGGGCGTCGTTAACTTTAAAAATAGTTTAAGGCCAAAGTTGGAGCGTGTTCTGCCGAACACGAGGGCATCCATGCGCGCTTATCACGTGGTTTTGATTAAAGATCTTTTGTAGCGTCGAAAATTTGACCATTAAATCAAATTTTGGCTTGATTTTGACAAAAACGCACCTTTAATATTTTGCTTTGCAAAAATAACATGTTTAAGAATAATGTAAATACATGAAATCAAAGTGCTTGTTTTGTCAAAAAAAATTATTTTTCAAAAACGTGGGATATCTTAGAAACATAGATTTTGAAAACACCCTAATCTCATTCTCTTTTTTTGAAAGAAAAAATAATATTATTGATTGACTTGTCGTCGACGGATCGAGATATAAATAACTAAAAACCATGCGTGATAAAAGCGATGTTGAGTTAATAGCGTAATAAATCAGCATAAAGCTCTGGAATTTGATAATATAGTAAGCTAATAAATACTGTAATTACAGTTTTTGACATCCTGGGGCCAGTAATTTAAAATATTCGATTAATGATGAAACTGCTTATGCGAATCGTCTTTTCTGTGAAATAAGCTTGTCGTAAGAAACGATGAAACTGACAACATCTTATACTTAATTAAACACTACTTGCTATCGCAATAAGATAATAACTTGAATCAAACGCTAATAAAATAATGACAAATTATATGTTAGTAATTTGACCATGATAACACATAAAAAGAAAATAAAACCTAAATTTTCGGGGAAAAAAACACTAAGCAAAGAAAATAAAATCAGATCTCATTCTGCATCTCATTCACAGTCACCTGACCTCATTCTTATTTCCATGGAAACGTGATGAATTCTGCTGGCCATTTTCGTTTGGCGAAAATGACCTTACCCTTATAGTTCTAAAAGAGATTGAAAGAAGGATAATTCAGTCATTTTGTTGCTTTCCCCATGTTCTTTCAATGTCCAACTGTCTGGGTTGTTTAAAATGTGGCTTTACTTCAATAATTCAACTTCACAAGAGATGACGTCTCTGCAGGCATCCTTCTCTCGTCATCATCACTTTATCTTCCTGGAGAGATCCCAATTTACTACTAGTTCAACGCTTGAAACCATCAGAACCCTAGGTTTTTTGTCTTCGAAACTCTTTACACCATTTCTAGAACCTCCCTTCAGTAAAAAATTAACCCCCTTTCTTCAAAACTAATTTCAAGGGTTGGAACCCATAAACTCAGGAGAACTACGCTTGCGGCATGACTCCAGTACAATGGACGAGACTCTAACGAAGAAACCAAAACAGTTCTGGACGAAGACAGCGGCGACGGCGGCGGGAGATGGAGGGGAGATGATGCTTGGAGTGGAGAAGAGGACGTAAGGGCAGGATTTTACCAGAATGGTTGAATTTGACTTCGGACGATGCGAAAACGGTGTTTGCAGCAGTGGCGATATCGTTTGCGTTTAGGTCGTTTGTGGCTGAACCTAGATTCATTCCTTCATTATCTATGTACCCTACATTTGATGCTGGAGATAGAATTGTTGCAGAAAAGGTTTGATGTTTGACCTTTACTTTGTCGATGATTTCACGTTCTTTATACATTTTTTTTCTGGATAAGGTCTGAAATTCGATTCTGGGTTGTGTGATGAAAATGAAGTATAAATTCTGATACACAACCTCATTTGTAGGAGACAAAAATTCTCTTCAACTCTAACAGAAATATAAATTGGATAAAAGTTAAATCATGGGGAACATGTCAAAATACCGGAATTATTACTATGTATAACCGTAAAAGAGTTAGGATGCAACTGTGAGCTAGGATGCAGCTGTTAGAACTGCAGGTTGCATAGGATGTAGCTATGGTTTATTCAGAGCTATGTCTTAAAACTGTGAACATAGTGGGACCAAACAGTAAAGGTAAGGAGGATCATCTGCCGTTATGTTGCAGTTTTATCCTCCTAATACTCGGGGAGGGCTCTTTTTAGTGTTGGATTCTATTTCCACAAAAGTAATGTATTAACCATAGCTATGGTGAGAGTTCCAAGAGTCAAATAATAATTCATGGTAGGTTGGGTTATTTGTCTTTGTGCGTTAGAATATAGTTCTGTGTAGAAATGTTCTGTTTCTAATCATCATGGTGAGTTTAGCGACGAAATGAAAAGCTGTGGATTGCAGGTTGAATCCAAATCTTATGAACTCACACGATGGAAGCAAGGAAAGAAAACAAAATGCTTCATCACGGAGCGTGCGGGGGTGTAGCATCGTGGATCCGGTTTGGAGTAGAGGGGGATGGAAAGCACGTGGGGAGTTGAAGAGTATTGCGGGGTTTTACGTTCTTGCTTGGAGAACCTTGAGTGCGGAAGGAGAATGGAAGATTTTGTTTGGAGAGTAAATTAAACAATGCGAGGAGGTTCCTTCTACGCTCACATTCTTGATGGGGAAGGAAAAAAACATTGGTTGGTCTTCCCGGAAGGAAGGGGGCTCCTAAATGGATGGAGTATGTTGGCTGGAAAAATCAGAGGATTGGGATTTAAGCCTCGACAGGAGATGATTCCCAGGAGGTCTGTTACTTCAGACCCGCCAAAGAGGGGAGAGAAGTGTATAAGCATCAGAAAAAATATAGTCACATGCGAGGGTGAGTCCGCTCTAAAGGATGTGGGTGAAGGTGGTAGCAGTGAGATAAATGCGGTGTGGGTGGATGTAGGAGACTGTATCTATGGGAAGGTGTTAGGGCCATTGCAGTTCTGTTTGATCGGTAGGTGGAAAATTAAACCGGCGCCTTACCCTAGGCGGAAGGAGAAATTTGGAACTGGTTTCGGCTAGCTTGGAGGCTAAACGAGGAAGTAAGGATTATGGGTTTAAATGAAGACCTTCTGTTTTTGGAGTTTAATTCGACAGAGAAAGCCAAGTGGGCCCTCGAGTCGGGAAGAAGAAGTTTTAAAGGAGGTGTGGGGCTACAAGGCTCATTGGTGGAGCAGAAAACGAGGTGTATAAAGGGTAGAGGTGTTGTGTAGGCTTTGGATCGGAGTGGTAGGGCTTCCCGCTTCATCCTATGGTCGCGTCCTCGGGGAGAATAGGCGTGCGTGTGGAGGATTCGTGGGCAGAAGACAAAGGAACAGTGTTGAAAAGGAGTAAAGTGGGCTAGATTGTTGGTTTAAAACGGGCAAGGCCGAGACCAAACCTTGTTGATAATATTTTAGAAGGCAGAGATCGTATGTTTACAAATTTGGTAGGGAGATTACGCGTGGGCCAGCGGGCGTATATCCTGTAGTTTCAAGGGTTGCAGAGAAGTTTCAGGAGGAAGAAGATGAAGTGGTGGCACGCGCGGCTAGGCGAGTGAGTCTTCAGTCTCCAAGCTGTAATGATGATGGTCTGTGGGTGCAGAGCAGTGGGTCAGAAAATGTGATAGGCTCGGGTCAGTTTGGGGCAGGGGATGTCATCTTTGTGTCAGGGGCATTAATGAAGCGAAGCTTGAGGGCTATGAGGAAGGAGGAGACAAAGAGTGGATTTGGTCGCCCGGGGTGATGGGCTTGTCCCGGCAAGGCGGGAGGTCGAGATGGGCAGCTAAGTCACATAGGAGCATAGGCCCAACTGGACAGAGGGAGAATAGTGGGCTGTTAACGGTCCCGTTTTTGAAGCAGAACGACAGGCCCATTGCTGGGACGGGCGTGTCGGGTGGGCTGACGGGGCCTGTTTTAAATAGTTAAAATGTCAGCCCCCGGCTTGATCCACGTCTTTTAAAGCGGGGGCGAGGCGAGGAGACGAGAGTAAAGGTGGCATGTGTATCTAAAGGGAGTACTTATGTTTCAACGACGAAATTTTGGGAGATGGGGACTCTAGCTGGGGTGGTGGCTTAGTTGGTTCCCACTGCCAGTCACGGCGTGGTTGCTCGGGGATCCATTGCGGAATGCCCGGGAAGCGATATTTGTCTGAGGAAGCTACGGGTTTGAGAAATTTGGTGGGAGAAGAGTAGGCGGGGCGGAGTCTATACGCCTTAGCTAATGGGTTTCGGCACCAAGATCAGTTTGAAGAGGGATGTCCAGATGCTCGTTCTCTTGCTCTGGTAGCGGAAGCGGGGTCAGGAGGATGACCCCGAAGCTTCTCGATTCCTCGCGAAAGTTTCCAGGTTTGTAACTGCGTCCTCGAATGATTTTTCTCCTTCCACTTTCTCTGTTTTTGGCCGGCCTCTTCTTTCCGGGGGCTCTTCAGGCGTGGGGGAGTCCCATGAGCTTGAGGACTTGGGGGAGACGGAACCTTTGAGGGTGGTAATGGCTGACGGAAGTGAGTGGGGAAAGGGTTTAACCGTGGTTTCTATGGAAGGGGTCATTCGAGGGTTAGGGACACGAATGAGGAGCCTCTTGTGGAAGGGTCGAGTTCAAGGGATATAATTCTGGGAGAAGATAGGTATCTTATTAAATTTAGTGAATTTTTAAGTGACGGCGGGTTTTGAAGGGAAATTTTAATTCTTCAGTAAAATGGAGTTTCGTGACATAGTGAGGAAGGGGGACCCTGCAGAGACAAGATGTGAGAGGGAGTTGAGGAAGTTGGAATGTACAATAAACTATAATGGAAAGGGTCTAATTAGAGGTGGAAGAGACAGGGGGAATTTATTGCTAAAGTTGAAATGAAGTTAAAACTGCTCTCGTGGAATGTTAGAGGAGCGAATAATCTGAACAAAAGAAATGTTATTAGAAACTTTATTCGGTCTCAGAGGGTGGATTTGGTTTGCTTACAAGAAACCAAACTTCAAAACTTGTCTTCGGCGGATGCTGCTTGATTTAGGGGTGGGCGAGGAAATTTGTTTGATTGGAGGCTGTGGAGGTGAGGGGTTACTGGCTGGGGGTGTTTTAGTTTTCTGGGATACGAGGAAATTGGAATTAGTGGAGGCTGAATTAGGCCATTTTTCAGTGACTTGCATGTTTAAAAATGTGGAGGATGGTTTTCTATGGGCCTTCACAGGGGTCTATGGTCCGGTCAAGAGGAGAAAAAGGGAACTGTTTTGGCAAGAACTTGGTGCAGTGAAGGGTTTATGGGGGGGGCCGTGGTGCATTGGTGGTGACTTCAATGTGGTCCTCTCCCCCAATGACAGAAACTCGGATTGTCGGCTTTCGTACTCTATGAGGCGTTTTATGGAAGTTCTTAATGAGTTGGGGCTCAGAGATCTCCCTTTGCAAGGGGGCCCTTTCACTTGGAGGGGTGGCCTCAATAACCAGCGGATGTCGCGCGGGCCGGATTTTTGGTGTCGAGGGGCGGTGGGAAGTGGTTTAGCACGTGACTCAAAGTAATCTCCGAGACCGGTCGACCCTTTGTCTGTGTTCTTTGGATAGTGGTGGGATCATCGGACGCTTCTCCCTTAGGTTTGAGAATATGTGGTTGAAGTTCGCGAGCTTTAGGATATCCTTAGAGGCGGTGGCAAAATCTGCATTTTAGGCTCACATAGTTTTATTTTAACCAGTCTAAGGCTGAAGAATTTTGAAGGCCTGGAATGTAGAGGTTTTTGGTAGAGTGGAGATGAAGAAAAAGGAGGCTTTAAATAGGATATCTTTCTGGGATGATGTGGAAAAGGATAAGGTGCTGTCCTTGGAAGAAGCAGAGAAGAGGAAAGGCTGAGAGGATTTTTAAGGAGTGGGTGGATCTTGGAAGAGGTCTCGTGAGGCAATCAGGAGAGATTTGGTTGAAGAAGGGGGCCAATACGGGGTTTTTCATAGAATGGCCAATTCTGTGGCCAAATCCATTAGCGATGTCGGCATCGATGGGAGAAGATTGGTTAAGGAGGCTGAGGTTAAAGATGGTCTGGTGGGTGCTTTTCAAAGCCTTCTCTCAGCCTCAAATAATTGGTGCGACTTGCAGGACATACCTCAATGTGATTGGTGCGGATCGGTGCGCCAAAGTTGGAAGAAATGTTCACGGGGAGGAGATCAGCATTTGTCTGCAGGCTTAACAATGATAAACCAGGGACGATGGTTTTTCAATAGCTTTTCTGGTCTTTCAGCTGGGATTTTGTGAAAGAGGAGGTCATGGGTTTTTTTAAGGATTTCTTCCAGAATGAGCAGTTTGTTAAAAGCCTTAATGCTACTTTCTTGGTTCTGGTGCCCAAGGGTAGTACTGTTGAGGATCTTAAGGATTTGAGACCAATCGGAGTTTGAGTGGGGTGATCTCTATAAAATTTTGTCGAAAGTGTTGGCAAACAGAATTAAAAGGGTTATGGGGGTGATTATTTCCCAGTCTCAGAATGCGTTTGTAAAAGGGAGGCAAATTCTTGATGCAGCGTTGATAGCAAATGAGGTCGTGGACTCAGTTCTAAGAAGGAAAGAAAAAGGGCTTATGTGTAAGTTGGATATTGAAAAGGCTTATGATCATATCAGGTGGGATTTTCTGTTGCAGACGCTCGAGAGAATGGGTTTTGGGCCGAAATGGATTAGGTGGATTCATTGGTGCATTTCCACGGCTTCGTTCTCTGTCATGTTTAACGGTTCTCCAGCTGGGTTCTTTCGGAGTTCAAGAGGTCTGAGACAAGGGGATCCTCTATCGCCATATCTTTTTGTAGTTGGTATGGAAGTTCTGAGTTGTCTGCTAAAGCGAGCGGTGGATGGCAATTTTATTTCTGGGTGCAGATTGGGGAATAGAGAGGGTGTGGAGATGGTCATCTCACACCTTTTATATGCGGATGATGCTATTGTTTTTGTGAAGCGGGTCGAACGGAGTTGAGTGTGCTTAAGGTGGACGTTAATGTGGTTGACTGGATTTCGAGTTGAAAATTAATCTAAACAAAAGTGAGATTATTCCTCTAGGTAGGGTGGATAATGTGGAGCCGCTAGCGGTTGAGCTTGGATGCAGGGTTGGTTCCCTCCCCACTCGGTACCTGGGTCTCCCACTGGGAGCTCCCACAGGGGCCTCGGGTGCGGGATATTGAAGAAGATTTAGAAAATCTTGTCCTCCTGGAAGGGGCAATATCTCAAAGGGGCGGGAGGCTCTCACACTTGTCGAGACCTTTGTCTAGCCTCCCCATTCCTTCCCTCTCCCTTTGTTTAGAATGCCAAAGATTGTTTGTCTTCAGGCGGAGAAGATTCAGAGAGACTTTCTTTTTGGGGGGCGGAGGAATCTTGATCGGAAACACATGCGGTCAGGCCCAGCGGAAAACGGTTTGCCTAGAGAAGGAAATGAGGGGGTTAGGGGTGAGAGACCTTCGGTGATAGACCAAGCTGCGTATGTAAGTGGTAATTGGCCGGTTTGCTAATGAGAGGGACTCTCTTTGGAGACTGGTGATCAGTACCAAGTTTGGGGAGGAAGCTGGGGGTTGGTATTCTAGAACATCAGGGGAGGTTATGGTACTGGCTTATGGAAAGACATCAGAAAAGAATGGCTTTCCTTCTCTCATCTTATTTATTCCTCCTAGGAAATGTTGGTAGGTTGGCTTTAGGCGGAAGGATCATGGGCGACGAGGCAGGTGGCCGAGCCATGCTTTCCCCCGCTCTGCAGCTCAATTTGGCAGCTCACAAAGACGAGGGTTGCAGATGTTTGGGATTCTTTAGTGGAGGTTGGGGGTTGGTCTCCAGTCTTCCTTAGACCTTTTAATGACTGGGAGATGGAAGAGGTGGAAAGATTATTATTTTCTTGACAAGAAGAATTAGGCACACTTTCGAAGATAAGTCTTTTCTTTGGAAGGATTCGCCATTGATGGCTTTTCGAGTTAAAGACATATCATATAAATGGCGTCTTGCTCCCCCTTTGGGTTTCCCTAGTGGAATCCATTTGGAGACAAGTGTTCCCCAAGTGGGAACCTTACGCTGGGAAGCTTCTGGGGTGGGTGCTAGCATTGGACAGCGAAGGATTCATGGTAAATAGGTCACATGTGAAGGCATGAGAAGCAATGAACCACTTACTTATCCATTGCTTTCGAGAGTCAAGATGTTATGGGATCTCTTTTGGCAATTCATAAAAGCTAATTGGGTTGTTTTGAATGCAGTTGAAACCAACTTCTCCTTGTAGCAAAGTGCTAGTGTTGGAAAAAAAAAAGGAAGAGAGAATTTGGATGGCGAGCTCTTTGTTTTATTTTAGACGACGTGGTTGGAAAGGAATAGGGTGGTTTTTGAAAATGGAGGCCCTACTCTACGTATATAGGATGAAATCTTTTCTTTGTTTACCTTGTGGGGTGGGCTAAGGTGTTTAGTGTGGATAAGCTTGAGATTCTTTGGTGGGGTTTTTGGCTTGGATGGGGTTTAGGTGAGAGTGTGTTTGTGCTCCTTTGTACTTCTCTTGTGTACTTTTTGGGAGCTTGGTGCTCTTTTTTCATATCTATAAATATTGCTTTTTACTGATCAAAAAAAAAAAAAAAGAAAAAGTAATGTATTAGATATTCTGTTTTTAGGAGGAAGCTCAAAGTTCTCATAGAGTCTGGAAACAATCCATTGAATCCAGGAAGCAGACAAAGAAAAAAGTATGTTGATTTGTTCACAAATGCTTATAGGTTTATTATTACATTCTTAAGTAAAAACAGTTCGTGTGAAAATCTAGTTATGTATGGTGAGGTTTCGAATGTTAGGTGTGCACTGCTTCATTTTTAGAAGGGCACAGAAGGGAAGTTCTTGTATCTGAATTTCCATTTCCATGTGATAAAATTATGTCGTTTTTATTTTTCTTTGTCAATTGAATGTTGGAAGTATATTAGTTAACAGATATTGGCGTTATACTTTCAGGTTTCATACTATTTCAGAAAGCCTTGTGCTAATGATATAGTGATTTTTAAAAGTCCACCAGTCCTTCAAGAAGTAGGATATACTGATGAAGATGTATTCATTAAACGAATTGTTGCTAAGGCAGGTGATACTGTGGAGGTGAGATTACTCAACGTGGTAAATTCACCCTTTTTATGCTGGCCTCATTGATGTTCTTATTTGCATCTCAAAGGTTCTTTGTATGTTCTTTTCTCCCCCAAATATTAGATCCCCTGAAATATTTTATTTTATTAATTAAATCATCCATGCTACTGTGATGATGGTATGTTGCTATCTGTAAATGAACAAACTCTGTTTTTTCATAGTGCTATAAATTCTATCCTTTTTTACAGGCGCTAATAGAGAATTCAAATAGACTTACTTGTAGAAGATATTTGTGTTCTTTTTTTATATTATATATTGTGTTATCTTTGGCTTTGAGCCACTTGGTTGTTGTGAAGAGAAAAAGAACTCCTTGATTTTCATTGATTAACAAAGTGAGGGAACATACATATTTATACTCGAAGTGTTAGAGCAAAGAAAGAAAACAAAATTATAGTCTAATTAGGAGACTAAGGAAAAAAGGAAAGAAGGAAAATATTTCTAAATGGATTAGGAAACTAATCTTTAACACTCCCCTCAAGTTGGAGCATATAGGTCAAATGGGTTACACATGTACTTAATCCTAATGCACCAAGCTTGTTAGACATGTATAATCAGGTGGGTAGATGCGGGAGTTGTTGGAGAGTCGTCGAATTGTCTGACAGGTTGATGTGATCGGAGTGAGACACGGTCGTAAGATGCGTTGCTGAAATTGACTGCATGACGAGTTGATGTGATCGAAAGAGGGCTTACAAGTAGATTGCGGGAGAAGGGCCGTCGGAGAAGGTTCACCAGAGAAGGACCTTTTGAGAAGGTCCACGGAAGAAGGGTCACTGGAGAAGGTCCGTCGGAGAAGGTCCAACAGACAAGGTTAGCAAGAGAAGGGCCGTTGAAGAAGGTCCGATGGAGAGGGTCCTCTAGAGAAGGTCCGCCGGAGAAAGGTTGCGAGAGAAGGGTCGTCGGAGAAGGGCGCCGAAGAAGGTCCGCTGAAGAAGGTCCGTGGGATAAGGTGGCTGGAAAGTGGCTAGAAAGTGGCTCTGATACCATGTAAAGAGAAAAATAAGTCTTTGATTTTCATTGATTAACAAAGTGAGGGAACATACATATTTATACTCTAAATGTTAGAGCAAAGAAAGGAAACAAAATTAGAGTCTTAGGAGACTAAGGAGAAAAGGAAAGAAGGAAAATATTCTTAAATGGATTAGGAAACTAATCCTTAACAGTTGTCATTATGCTTTAAAGCATGATTGAAGCTGCTATTAGCTTGCTGGTGGTTTGATCACAGTTGCCCTTTTTTTCCTCTTTGTAGTTTTAATCAGATACCATAATTAAGGTTGGAAGTAGGCCACATCTTAGCTCCAGAGCAGAACTTGCCTCCATCCATGAAAAAGAAAAAGCAACAAGGAACTGAAACTATGCCTGTAAAAAAAAACAAGGAACTGAAGCTCTGGCTGATCCCATTCATCTCTAGTAGTCAAATTTGAGATTTACAGTGCCTGTTTGTCCTCAACTGTGGCTTAGGTGTGTCCAAATGAATTCTTATTCATCAGGAACTAAACCTGTCATTTCATTAATATATAAATTTGTTTCATATTTTGGATTCAAAAAGCAGAGTCCTCTGACTGTGCATTTGAAAGAGTCACTTTGACTTTGACTTCCTTTTTAATATATTAGAATAAATGCATATCTGAAGGTGATCCAATTTAGTAAGAAATTTTAACTTTATAATCTGCTTGTTAATCAATCATATCTTTAATATTTTGAAACCCAATTATTCCCTTGCAGGTTCGTGAAGGGAAGTTATTTGTTAATGGGGTTGTGCGAGATGAAAAATTCATCCTTGAACCACCTTCTTACAACATGACACCAATTGTAAGTTTTACTCTTTCTCCACTATTGCTGCCCCATGAAATTGGCAAACTTTACAAACATTGAATTGGGATCTCTTTCAAATGTTGTGTTGCAGCGTGTACCAGAGACGCCCAGTTTTGCGATGACAATCGTAATAACAGCTATGATTCACATGTCTGGTAATATTTTATGACCTTACTATGTTCACAATTGTAAGATTTTGTGATTTACGACACCCCAAGTGGCTTCCATTCGCCTTTTGCATTCTTGCTGATTTTATGAAATTGTTTCGTTTAGGGGCCCCCTGCCTGCCAAAAATATAATAGGAAGATCAATCTTTCGGTATTGGCCTCCAAACAGAATTGGTGGCACAGTCTCTGAGGCTGGTTGTGCTGTTGACAAGCAAGAGAGCTCAGCTTCAAACAGTCCAGCATTAAGTGCTTCAGCATCATTGATTAATCCAGCGATAGATGATGTTGTAATAAAATAAATTAAACACCGCCCAATAAAATCAGCGGATTGATTACTCTTCATGGTGTCAAAACGCATTACTGGGTGCTGATGCCAGGTTTTTCTATTATTCCCTTCTGGGTTTTTGTATTTACTTTACTGTGTTCATTTGTGAGAATCAGGGAGGCAATTTCAATGCCTGGGCCTAATTTTGTAAGGTCCCTTCGTTACATTTAAAATTAATCCTAGATTAACCCGCCTTATTTTTATATGGTCTCTTTTATTCTAGAAATGGAAGTAATACTCTTTTTCATGACTGATATGAATCGAACTGATGATTTTTTTTTTTTTTTTTTTTTTTTTTGATAAGGTAAATATCTTGCACCTTTTTTGTCACATTGGGACTTGGGCTTGGAGACCTCCATAGCATCCCAACCCTTTACCACTTGAGCTAGGTCTCAAGGGCTCAAGGGCTCAAACTGATGTTTTCTTATCCAGCTTTGGAGAAAAACTGTACAAAATAGGAGTGAATTGGTGGAATGATGGAATGAGCCACCAGGTTTCCCACATAATGTTTATTGAAACAGAATAAACGGTGAGAATTCTTTTCGTTTTCAAACATTTCATTTAAAACTTAGGTTCAGTGCCTTTATTTGAAATGAACTTAAAATCGTTTAATTACACAAGTGCATGTCTTTGGTGAAATGTAAACTATGATGTCATTAGGTCTAGTGAAGTCTGCAAATCTGAACCTTATTGAGAGCTTACGCAAACTTGAACAATGAGAGAAGGAAACTTCTAAATACATCTGTGAGAAAACCCTCAAAATACTATCAGAAGAACATACTGTAATTGTCATGCAGGTGTAGTACTAAAGTCTAAAACCAGCTATCTCAAGGTTACGTCATGGAGCCTTATTCACTGATCTGCAATCCTCAAAATCCTCAATGATATGTACACCAATTTTCTGTGAATTTGATGAACCTTAAGTTCGCAGAGTCGACGACAACAGAACAAGTAATACGCCTGCTATGCTTTGATCTCACTAACTTTCCCACCAAATTTCCTTGTGTCCGAACCTCAAAGGCTAACTTCATTGGAACCCCTCCATTCCTATCTGATTCCGCCAAGCTTTCCCCAGCCCCATATAGAGGAACCTTATCACCTTTCAAACTCACCAACATTCGTTCTGTTCTTCTTGGTTGATAGTATTTCTTTAACTGCATCAAACAACATGCAAATTAATCAGTATCACCTTGAGAAAAGGAGTTACCCAAAAATTCCAGTACCCATAAGTACCAATACCCAAATTAGTTTCTTTTTCATGATTTTACAACTATTGATTCTGTGGAAAACAAGCTTGTTATATTCTCCTGAGATGGTGGAGTTTATCCTAATCCTGCCATTTTTGTTATACAATAAAGTGGCATATGGCCTAATTCTCACCTGACCAGATGCACCTGTAATCTGCATATACATGAGATTCACAGATGTGGAGCTGACATGAATGCCAAAAAAGGTAGCAGGGTTGTATACGCTCATCTTCATCGAGCAGTTTGCTGTCAGCATTTTGGTTGGCACCCCTGTTGCATCCAACCCTTCCCCTATGTGGAAATTGTGAACAGAAAAGTTCTGGAAGAAAAGGATTCTCAATTAGGAATTAATATGCTTAAAAATCAAGCAGGTCATGTGGAAAAACTTATTCAAGAAATGTTAAGACTTAAGAACAGTTGAGAGCTTGAACAGGACAAAAATAATGAAGACATCTAGAGAAGAAAATGACAAAGCAACATCAAATCTTAGAAGAACCAATCCATAGAAGGAAATTCAGTACTAATAAGAGAGATCATTGAAATGAACAAAATGAAAGAGTGTTTATACTATTCAATCATGGAATCCAATAGATGATTCTTGATTTAGACACTCACTAGGTTGTAGGTACTGATTTTAAACACAGGATAAAAAATTAATGCCACTATATTTCTGCAGACTTTTATACTTTCTATTCTTATTTCTTACTCAGGAATTTGTCATTGGGTGTTACTACTACCACTCGTTATCACTATTGTTGTCTCTATTACCACTTTCACTTCCACTGAGAAGGGCACTTGCGCCTTACTGTTGGATGTTATCACTACACCTACACTACCCATTTCCACTAACCAGCCCACTGAAGGTAACATCATGACTTTGGAAAACAAACAGACCCCATAGAGCCATCATTAAAGACGTGGAAAAAAGTTAATGAATACTGGGGAGCTAAATGCCACTGAATAATCAATCACACTGAAAAAAAAAAAAACAAGGAAATTTCAGATATTGATTAAGCTAGGTAAGTTTCCTATTATGGAAGGTCTAAGCATTTGAAAGTCTGTTATGTCCATAAACCACAACAAAATAAGCCATAAGATCTGAACGAACAAAAAAAATGCAGATCCAAAGCCAAATCTCCTTTTACTGATGGAAATACAATCCCCCGTGTTCCCTTTAGAGAGAACTGAACCAAAAGTAGGAAGATTGAGAACACAGTTATAATTTTTATGGGTCTAGAGAAAATGCATGTGACAAAAATTCAGACATATTTTATACATTAGTTGTAATTATATCTTGATCTGAATATACTTGCAACAAATTCAGAGAATGTGAAGCAAAAGTAGAACCTTATCTTGCCAACCATTTAATTTTCCTTCATCTAAACAAATTTTCTCAAACCCGGACTTGCAGAGTACTCCTTATAACAATTTCATTACACAGAAAACAAATAGCTTGAATCATAAATCAGTAGCCACCATGTTAGAAAATGTCCATTCTTTCGACTTCCCCCTCTCATTAATCATCGTGTGTATGCTAATCCAATCACAAGCAATTCTCAACTAAAACTGGCTTCCATATGACAATATTAACCAAGAGGGACATGTGAGAAATCAATAACTTTATTTCCATCCCATCTCAACCAAAAGGCTTCAAGGCCCTGCATCCAGATTAGGTTTACACTTTACAACTAAAGGACAGACAATCTCCCTATAATATTGTACTTCCTTATTCTCCCCTTTTGTTTATCATTCTCATGACAAATAACAATAAAGCCTTTATTTCCATAATTGAAGATCTTGAAATCAAGAAAGTTAACATTCTACTGCTCATTATATTTAAATGATAGTAATAAACTTTTTTGTTGGATCAAACAAGAAATAAAGACAATTTAGAGTTCTGTTCTGGATTTGGGATTTACCTTGACTTTAATCCGAGGCTTATAAGGTTTACTAGCACCCCAGATGCTGAGGCAGAAGATAGTAAAGAGAAGCACAAACCCCAGCAGAGCAAGAAATGTCCGGCACCTCTCTAAAAATCCCTTGTCATAGTAAACATCATCATAATCACCCTCCTCTACAATCACATCGCACTCCCTCCAACCCTTAATGTTCTTCCTCCGGTGTCCCCTTAACGAACCCGAGAAACGAGTGGAGGAGGAAGTTCTGGAATGGCGGCTAGAGGAAGTGTGAGAGTGCGAGTCCGTGGGGCTGCTGCAGGACGGAGTCGCCTGAATTGATGATGATTTGTAGCCGTCATTGGAGTCCCGAGATGGACTCTGGACGAAATACAATGGGCGTTTTGGAGATCTTGGAGGCGACGGCGATCTGCTTGTCTCATCGGAGTCCGAAGTCATCGTCTCCGAATTTCTCCACGATCTTTCTTTCGAGTTAGAGATTGGTACCAATAACTTAAAGCTTATTCAATTCAACATCTCTAAGCCCGTCTTTCTTTGATTGCGACGAAAAAATTATGAATCTGATATTATCCAGAATTGTAAGAAGAATCATGCCCTAGAAACAGTCATTGACAAACGGCCCAACTGGGCGAAGGGTTTTGGAAATGGATGACAATTGGAGAATCAGAATCGTTAATCGGAATCGGAATCGGAATCAATCTGTTTTCCACATCAACGAAACAGAGAAAACGGGTAAGCAGAAAGAAACAGAAGAGCGTGAGTGAGTGACGCGAGAACCCAACGTACGTCATAAATCAAAAGAAACGCACAAGAATTTTGAACCATTTTCTCAAAAATGAATACGAGAAACACAAAGCATAGAGAAAAGGAGGGATGGTTGTTCGCCACTGAGATGGAGATACAGACAGAGAGACGAAGCTCTCTCAGAAGCAGAGAACGTAGGCTCGGTTGTAGGCTCGGATACATGTGTCGTTGGCTAGTTTCTTCCAAAGGGCCGGGAACTTTGGCGGGTGGCGTGGGGGATTGTTTTGAAACGGTGTCGTTTACCTCGCATCTCTCTTGCCAACTTTACCGCCAGTTCGGTTAAGATGTGATTTCAATTTTCCATTTCTGTTATCCTTTAAATTACCATTATATCCTCGTGGCTACCGAAGGCTTTTCACCCCCTTCTGGGATAATATAGGGACACCGTGGTCCTTAAGTAATTATCACTTATTATTATAAAAAACAAAAAATCTAAAACCCTCCTTTTCAGGAAACCGAGTTATAAAAAATAGGAAAAGAGAAAAGAGAAAAGAGAGTGAACTGTAGTATGATATTTGTGAAATTTTCTTTAAAAAAGTAATATTAATTTTTGATTTTGTTTTTAAATATATTTTAGTTTAAGTTAATAAAATGTTTCCATAGGAATACGGATCACCTCCTTACATCATTTTACCCGATGTATGTAGAGGTGACAATTTATGTTCTTAGGTGGTGTCAATTATAGGTTTTTTATAGTATTCATTAACTCGAACACGACACAAATAACAAACGGGTCAAAAATATCAAATTCAAATACGATCTAATCAGTAATCATGTAACACGATACTGTTTATTAAATTGATAATTTAAAATAATATAAATTAGAATTAATTCATTAATATTTAATACAAATAATATATATAATAGGTTAATCTATGTTAAATATTAATTAATATAATAATTAAAGAGGTTAATGTGAGTATCATGGCTTTTAGGCCCAGACCTATTACTCAATAGGCCTAGCTCTATGAGTTCGCCACTCGTCCGTATCATATAGCGGTCCAAGCCGGCATGTCGTATCAAAACCGTGTGGAAACTAACTAGATGGGGGAGTTTTAAACCTCGTACATCCCGAGTCTCAAATTTACCATCTCATCGCACATGTGAAGTTTCAGTTGCGATAATACAAAAATATTTTTATCCATGGATCTCCCGGTATCCGTCGATAAGCCTCAGCATCAAGTGCTTAATGGGGAGAATTAGTCGTTGATAAAGGAAGAAAAGATCTTGCTCCTTAAAAATTCTGAGATTATCTTCCCATAGTAGGAGAAATTTGGTATAAAGAAGCCACCACGAGGAGAAAGGTAGAGCAACTCCATTTGCACTAACTTATGCTTTATTTTATACCATTTCTTGAAACTGTCGTCGGAGCGACGTACATCATTGTCGAACCCACTTTCGCTGGATTATATTGCTCCATTGATGTTCCGGAGGTCAGATGATCTTGGTAATGACAATTGGCGCCGTCTGTGGGAATCGAACAAAATCTTATCGATAATGTGCAAGGGCTTGGCTCCAAAGGCTATCTAATAGCCCTTCGCCACCAGTAGCTCCAACGGTTCCCCTCCTCACATCTGATTCGTTTGACACAGGTGCAATGACTAATAACCCGGTGATCCAGTCGCCTGAAGATTAGTTTCTTCATTGGTGTCAAGCGCAGAAGAAGCCGGGAGGGCCAGAGCGAGACGAATGGGAATTAATAGGATCGCACTAAACATCTGCAGCAGGAAAACGATCATTTGTAGGCCCAAGTAGAAAAAAAAGGCACAATCTTGGCAAAAGCGAGTGCCAGGATAGTAGCGAAGCAAGGCACCTGGCTAGCCCATGATAAGGAAAGAAAAGCCCGTAAGTCCACGACAATGTAGATGCCACTGCGGATGACGAGCTATCCTCGGGCAGCTCGTCAGACCTCTCCCCAGCAAAAAGTAGCAGGGTTAGGTCACACCAAAGACTCTTGCATCACCCAGCATTCAGCAACGCCGATAGTGACACATTCCACCGGGCGAGAAGAGAAATAGGCCGAAGACATAACCAGCCAAACAAAGTGCCCGGGAACGTGTCTGCATGACCCACGAGCGTAGTGCCGTCCGCGCCCCTAGTGTACCCCGCCTTCAATACAGGACCAATGCTCTACATATCGCTTGCAGCAGTGATTCGAAGTCCCGACGACATGCTCTCTTCTCCCCTAAGGCAACACATCCTCAATTACGAGCCACCCCGAGGGTTCGTCATGCCAAACTTTGCTATGTTCAATGGTTCTAGCCAGGGGTGCTAATGAGACGAGACAACTCGCGAGCTACTCGAACTCGACTCGGTCAAAACTCGGTCAAAACTAGACTCGAGTGAGCTCGACTGAGCTCGGCTCCGGCTCGAAATGTTAGCAGTCGAGTCGAAGCGACTTCGTAACTTCGACTTCGAAAATTTGCGAGAGGCTTCGAAAATATTTTGTATATAAAATTTTAAAAAGTTTTCTTTTTATATTTGATATCTTTACTTTAGGGGATGTTATAAATAATATACTCTACAATTTGTATTCTTAAAAATCATAAATTTTCATTATTTATTTAGTTATAAATATATTTATTTTAAAATCATTAATTTTCTTAAAAAAAGATTTGGGAATATGGTTAGAGGAAGCCTCTGACCAAACTGGCTTCAACTCACCTTTAGTGGGCTAATAACTTGGAAATTCCATTTAAGGATTGGACTGATTCGAATTAAATTTTGAAAAAAATTAGGGATGGTTATGTAATTTTAAGAAAACAGGAAGAGTTATGCTCTCATATGATATGAGCAAAGAAACCACTACATGATTTCCACTTGTTTGTCTGCAGTAGTAGAGTCCACCGATTCACCACGGCCAGCGACCAGCGGAAAACCTGTGATTTTCCTCTTACGAGGTTAGTTCTTTGCTTTACTCTTTCTTAGATCGATGTCTTGGTTTGACAAGTGAGATTTCGACAAACTAAACAAAGCGCATAAAGCATTTACTTGTCGGTTAAACATTGGCATAGAAATTTGTAAGGACTCGTTATGGGTTAGATCCTCAAGGTTAATGCGTAGTCTTTCGACTCATATTAGATCTGAGATTTGGGATGTGGGGATGGAGAATGCTTAGCTCAGTCTGGTTGAGTCCTGGAGTGGATTATGGGAAGAAACGTGATTCACGATTTGGTCCTTCCGTCGGGAAGTAGAGGATTTGTTAAATCCCGGACACCCATCTTTGGAAATCAGCACCTCTGTTTGTGTGGTCGACCACGGGTCGGATTGGGAATACATGCTCGAGGCCGCGATGTGACATTTAAAAAAATCACTTGCCGTTGCGTTTGGGGGAATATAAAGTGCAGTCACGGTTGGGGCCGAAATTCGTGGTCGGATCCGGTAGATGGTGTGTGTTATGGCATCGGTGGTTGCATGAAGGGCCTCGTCGGCGACAAGCGGTATGCTTGTGGGAGGCAGTGATACTAAGAGTTGGTCCACGGATGGTTTTGTGGCCATTTTGGTTAGTCCGATTCGGCATGGTGAGCTGATGATCTCCCTGGGCTTGCATGTCCCATTTGATAGAATTGGTTGCCTTGGGCTGCTGGTTTGGCTCAAGGGGTTTTCTCGTCGGTACTCATCAGTGGCTTGAGAGGACCCGAAATTAATGTGAGGTGTTCCCAGGGCGCAATTCTCTGCTTGGTTGATTGTGGCCTGGGTGTGAATTGTGTGATTTCCTTGATTGGTTGCTTGTGCCATTTGTGGGGCTTATTGTTAAGGTATCCTTGGTTGCCTGAGCCCAGAGATGGCGGGTTTTTGTTTCTCCTTTTCTTGCAGGGGTGTCAGGCTGTTTTGGTGTTAGGGTTGCAAGTTAGCTGTTTGTGGGGTTTAGTTTGGTTGTCTATCATATGCCAGTGTGTGGGCTTGTTTTTGGTTGGTTCTTAGGTTGGCAAATGGTGATTTGTATCGGGTGATCTGCTTCTATGTCTATGGGGGAGTCTTTGTCCAGTTTCGGTTTCTGCGGGAACTGTTTCTTGGACTTCTTGATTGTTTGTGGGGCATTCTTACTTTGGAAATAAATTCTTAATTATCGAAAAAAAAAAATTGAGCGGAAGCGAAAATGAGCGCGCATTAGGCCATCGACGTGTAACTTTTTCTTTTTTTTTCCCATGATTACTGATCATTTGTTCTGTGGATTACTTTGATGAGAGAGACTCTTTATTTCTTAATTTTATTTATTTTAGGTAAACTACTTCCCTTCAAGGTTCGATCTGATTCGTGAGGCGGAGAAGTTCCCATCACTAACATTATCATTAGCGACGTGAGAAGGTTTGTAACATTAGGCTCTTTAAGCAGTTCTCTTCAACTTTTAGCCATTACATATATGTTTTCCATTAACATTACATACTATGTTGTTATAATGACTAGTGGAGTTTACTCATTATGTATTTCGGAAATGTCTAAGTCTTCTAGTGGACCCACAGGCATCTTCAACACCATGGACACTTCAAAGGTAGAGGAGTTTTATGTGAATATTGAGGATGAGATTAAAGAGATCGGATGAACTTAATGAAAGTGAAGATGTTAATTTGGAACTCACCGAACCCTCTCACATCACTCGTCGAAAGAAGGCAGGGTTGAAACCATCAACATTTTAAGAGACCCGAGAAAGATCGAAAGTTTGGGATGATTTTCTTGAACACAGGAAATGATAAAAGGGAAATGGAAAGTAAAGGTGTAAATCACATGCAAGTCTCCTCTTCTATGCTTAGCGGCCCAAAAACACTCATTTGAGGCAGGCATTTGGATTACTTGTTCAAAAAAGGCATTACACACTTGAAGCAACAACAAATGATTAATTTTTACCATATGATTCAAGTATCGATTACTGAGCTCCAATCTGGATTTGTTAGTGCTTTGCATA
Source organism: Tetrastigma voinierianum (assembly GCA_016808115.1). Taxonomy (NCBI): domain Eukaryota; kingdom Viridiplantae; phylum Streptophyta; class Magnoliopsida; order Vitales; family Vitaceae; genus Tetrastigma; species Tetrastigma voinierianum. The sequence continues at coordinate 57,021 of JAEQBH010004891.1, read as the reverse complement.
ATTGTAAATTTGACATGTTAAAGATGAGAGAGGGGATATCACATTGGCTCGCGATGCATGAGCATCCTTTATTGTAGAAGAAGGATTTAACTTGATGATGAGCGGGGAATACCCGCGGTGGACTAGTGTGTCGTCACACTATAAGAGCAACTCCTTCAAAGTCTACGATTTTGAAGAAGAAGCTAAAGCAGCGGTGAAAATGGTGGATCCGAATTAGTTTTGACTACGGTTGTAGCGTCGGGGCCGAAAGGATCGAATATCTGGTTTTTATGACTCATTTGTGGATCTTGATTGGAAGCTTCGAGGACGAGGTGCTGACTTGTCCACTTACCTCCCTCCCGCGTAAAGATGCTTAACATAGCCGGTGCATCTTAACATGTTTAAGGGAGTGAGGAAGTGAGAACAAAGTAGTGTGCTTATATTTTTGCTACTTATAGTAGTATTTTTTTTTTAGTTTGTGATTTGTGAACTAATCAATAATTTCTTTTCATTCTCTCTTAGGTTTTCACAATTTCAGTTGACAATGCAAGTGCAAATGATTCTTGTATTCAGATACTAAGGGATAATTTATCAATAGAAGGCTTTCTATGCAATGGAAGGGATGTTATTTCATGTTCATTGTTGTGCACATATCCTTAACATAATGGTTGACATGGTCTTGAACAAGTGAAAGAGCATCATTGCAAAGTCCAAAACTGTGACTTCTTGAATCTGCCAGGCACGACTAAACGGTTTGGTGAACTTGTTAGCCAATTTGCCAACGTGCAAGAGTGAAAAAATTTTAGCCCTTCAATGCAAGACTCCGTGAATTCAACTCGTGACATGCTGATTGTGCCACTGCTTTAGAAAGGCATTCAGATATGTTTTACATGATCATAATTATGGTTGTTGTCCTAATGATGAGCGAGGAAAAGATTGAGAAATTGCTTCAAGTCTTAAAAGTTTTAAAGACATTAATATTATATCAGTTCAATATCCAACTTCTAACTTGTTTCTTTAGTGAGGTATAGGATTAAAGTGTGTTGTTGGATAAAAAATTTGAGTCTCCGATGATTTTGTTAGGAGTATGGTTCAAAACATGAAACAAAGTGTCGACGCATTGGGGTGAATGCAATATGCTAATGGCATAAGCGATGGAGAGATGCTGAATTTCAGATTGAAAATGAGGGGGCTCTAGAGATTATTTGAAAAATATTTCACCCCACGCCAAGTAGCTCGGGAGAACATTAGTAAAGATTAGAGATGTCATGTAACTTTATGATGAATATGTGAGAATGCATTTTTTCAACTTCTACATTGAAGAAAGTGCGGAATGTAATTATTTGAAATGCTCATGAAGAAGGAAATGCGTTAAGTAGTTTGTTAGAACTTTTGCACAGAGTGGTTAAGAAGTGGGCAGAAGCGGAACATGAAATCGGAGCTTGATGTGTATCTTAATGAGGGCTTTTGTTTCGCCAGATTATAAATTTGATGCCTTGGCAGGTGGAAGGAAAATCTATGAAGTTTCGTAATTTTGTCTAAGTTAGCGAAGCAAAATGTTTTAGCTGTTCAATCGCCATTGCCCAGCTTCTGAGGCAACTTTTAGTCTTGGAGGGTCATGTAATAGATCCTATAGGTCTTCACTTGCTTCAAGGGAAGCGATTGCAAATCATTGATGCTACCGGAATTGATTGGAGTGTAGATCCCTCATGGAGTGAAAGAAGAGAACAAAGGTGGGAACTACTTGTTAATTATTTTTGGATTTACTTTTTTAAATGTATAAATATACATTTTGATATTGTTGTAGAACAAAGATGAAATTTGAGCACAAAAGAAGGATTATCTGGAATTCCAATACCTCAAGGAATAGAGCAATCTGACGATTCAATAAGGTTTGATTTAGAAATTAAAATTAAGAATCATATTTTTACTTCACTTTGTTATTACTTGATGTTTTCTTCTGAGTTAAATATTATTAATAACAAGCATTATGTTTTTGTAGGTAATTTGGAAGATGTTTTTTGTTATAGACTTTTGAGTTGGATCGCTATTTAGTTTGACGGAGGTTATATCATTTCATGATCGGTTGCCCAGCAGAGCCTGGCACCTATCTGTAAGGTATTGGGATTATTTGAGTTATATCTAGAATATGCTTTCTGAGTGTATTTGTTCAATGACCAGTCCATGTGTGGATTAACTAGGAAACTAAGATTTTTATGAATGTTGTAAGTGATATTAATTCAATTTTGTGTTTGTGGACTCAACTGTAGTTTGTTTCCATTATTCATATTCCTTGTTTTATATGATAATAATTAACAACTAGGAGACCAGGGTTTGAAAATGACATGTGATACGATATCAGTGTGTTCAATTCAAATTCAAGCAGGTTGAGTTCAATTTCGAGGTTGCCGAGCTGGGTTCGAGCTCGAGCTCAGGTCAAGTGAGTTTAGGCACGAGCTGGGGTTGAGCTGGTCGAGGATCGAGCATCTCAGTTCGGTCGGCCGAGATTAGTTTTTCGCGCGGTTCAGATTCGGTCGAGCTTCATTTTCAAGCTCGTGATTTGAGGCTCGGTCGACTCAGGACAGGACCTTTTGAAGGTTCAGTCGGCAAGTGAGACTGAACTAGACTCGCATCATTAGCACCTTCGAGCTTCGAGTTGACTGAGCTGAGGACCGGATCGAGTTCGAGCACGACTCGAGTTCGAGCTACCGAGTCGGTCGAGCTTTGTCTCGAGTTCGAGCTCGGCCGGTCGGTTGCGTTTCGGGTTCGATTGAGCTTCATTTTCAAGCTCGTGAGGTTTTCGAGGCTCGAGTCGAGCTCGGATTCGGGGTTACTGAGTTCAGTCGAGCCATTAGAACTCGAACTCGACTCGCATCATTAGCACCCCTAGTTCTAGCGACCCTTATACATGCTCCATTACAACAAGGCAATGACCCTGTAAGACCCGAGAAATTTCTAATTTATGGAAAAAGGGCAAAATCGTAATTTTGGTCAAAACCTAAAATTTTTCTAGATCTCGGATGGCAGTTTGCTAGTTGGAATCGTCTCGCGAGGAAATCTAGCCTACGTTAATTTCTTCGGGTGGGAGCCGGTCGGAGTTGACACGTTTTTCGAGGCATCGCGTTTCGGGGGCCGTAAAAAGACATGTGACGTGACGAAAGTCACTTATAACATGTACTCATGTGACACAAGTTACATGAGTAGAGAAATAATGAAAATTGACGGCCGAGAGAGTGCCAAATGTCAAAAATCAAAGCTTGGGGACATAGATGTCATTCTTTAAATCTTAAATGATAATAGGACAAAAAGATGAATATTATTCATCTCCCTCAAAAGACCAAAATCGTGAAGTGCTGGGGGAAAAAAGGAAAGGTGCAGTGGCTTAGAGGATTTGATTTTGTTTAGAGAGAGAGCAACTTCTCTCTAAGATCTCGGCTAATTCGACCGTCGGAATTCGTCGGGACAAGAAGGAAAGTTGTTCTACGCGGCGAGGGCAACGCGTGGACTCCGGTTTTGAGGAATTTCGACAAACTCCGTGAGGTAGGGGTTTCATCCTACTTGATTTATTCTTGATTTAAGTGCTTTGTAAATGTTTCGATTGGGTTGAGGCCTTGAACGACCGTTAGATCGGTCCCAAAACTTGGGACCGAAGTGTTAGGTACATGGAGCCATTTGGGCGGGTCCATGACCAGTTCACGGGGCTTGGCAGGGCATGTTGAGTGATGATTTATTCAATTAATTCATGATTTGGTGTATGAGGTCGGAAATGGCCATGAAATTCGGGTTCACCAAGTGAAACCGATGTTGGATGTTGGAAGTGAACAGTAACCCGAGGGTTTCACTATTCATGTGAATAGTATTCACGAAATAAATTTTGTGAAATAATGTGTTTGATTGAGTAATTCAAATCAAATTGCTCATGGTTGTTAATTAGCCCACGTGAGCTAATTTTTGGTGTAATGGATTATGAAATTGCATAACATGTTTGTGTGATTTGAATTATGTAAATATATGCATGATGATATATTTGCATGTGTTATATAAATTGTATTGGGATTGGCATCATGCATTCCATATGCCCAGCTGGGGCACCACTAGAGCGATAGGTAGTGCATGAGGTGGTTTATTGAGAGAGTGGTTTCGGAGGGTTGACTAATAATAGTAATTATCGGAGTGTATGCAATATTTAATATCGGAGGGTGGTCGTATAAAATATCAATCGTCGAGTCGACCCCGATTGATACATCGGAGGGTTGTCCTTAAATAAGAACATCGGGTCGATTACTACTTATATCGGAGGGTTGTCCATAGTTAAAAACAAATATTTTTGTTTGAAATAAGGTTTCTCATACATGGCTTAGGCAAGTGTGAGAGAGTCGGTGAGGACTCGGGGTATGAGTTGATCATATAGACATTCAGTGGGGATCCGCACATTTACTTGAATGTGTGTTTTCATTGGGCATTGCATATGCATAGGTGAAGTAACCCATTTAGGGTGATTCCACTACTGGGCATTAGCTCATTTGTCGAGGAATTATATTGGCTCAGGTACGGGGAGCGCACGAGACGGCTCATCATAGGGGCCGCTTTTAGAAGAAAGTTTGTGGCTTTAGTTTTTATGATGTATTACATGTATTAGAATTCTAGAATTTTAATATATGTTGTATAAAAAAGTAAAAGTTTAACTCTTGTAACTATGGTATATAGTTGGTATGTTTATAAGTATGTGTTTTATGAGCTCCCGAGTGGTCGTTTTTACTCACGTTATGTATTATATTGGATTGTTTTGGAGCCAGTTTGTTCCTTGGGTGACTCCGTACAAGGGAGACTCTGCGGAATTTTCGTGAGAGATGTCGGGTGCTGGAGCATTCCACGCAGTGTTCTGTGAGGTTGGCGGTAGTTAACGGACACGCACAGGATTTGGGCGTCCACAGGACTCGACGCCGACAGCGACCGTCTATCATCTGAAGTCTTCGACCCGACCTTGAGGGCTAAATAGCTGGTTCCATAAGCCCCGCAATTGATGAGATTCATTCCATGACTTTGGACTATGTCGTCTCTCAGTACCTTTGTTCAGTACGAAAGAAGAGTAATATTAGTTCTTTGCAAACTATTATAAAGTAAGAGGAGGAAACCATACGGGACTTCACACGAGAAGGTTGACGAATCCAGGAGTAGAGGTTCTGATGCAGACACGATCCTTTAGAACTTCGGGAGAAGCCGCTGTCACCCCTTTCTTCATCACCGGAGTCTTTAGACCCTTGATTCTGATGGTGTACAGACAGCGTATAGATATTCAGCGTTGGAAGAAGATAAAATGCGTTTAGCAACTGTCATGATCCTGAAGCAAGCAAATGCAGAGCGATGTCAGGATGGGAAGAAGGCTGAGTCGGGGAGAAAGTCGGGCAAAATCGAAAGCAACCTCAAGATCTTTCACAGAAAAAGAGGGATCCCCCGCAATTCACTCCCCTGAACATCACGTATGAGAGGTTGCTGCCCCTCATTCGTGACTTATCAGATTTCAAATGGCTTGCACTAATCCAGACGGACCCCTCTCAAAGAAACCCGTCCGTATAATGCGATTATCACAGAGACCACGGGCATGAGACCAATAGGTGCCGAAGCCTAAAATTCCTGGTAGAAAGACTAATTAAGGCAGGGCACCTCAAAAGGTATGTTAAGGAAGTTGACCGTGAGGCGGAATCTGTGCCTACAACAGACAAAATTACGACCGTCCGAATCCAGACCAACCATAAATTATATACTAGGGGGGACCGTTTGACAGCCAGTACCAATCGAAATGCCAACAAAAGAAGCTTCTAAGAGCAACCACAGTCAAGGCCCGGGTACACGCTGTCCACATAAGGGGTAGCGGGAAGAGATTAAGCCTATACATGGCCCCATATCCTTTCCCCGATAAGCAAGCAGAGTCGTTATTGCCACAAATATGATGCACTTGTACTCACCACTGTGTGCATTTGTTTTGATGTATAGGGTCTTTGGTAGATCCTGGAAGCACGGTAGACTTGTTGCAGCTACCCGCCTTTAACCAGATGAAGCTTTCCTCACGATTGTTGAACTCGGCCAGACAAATCCTCTCTGGTTTCAACGGCACAACAAAACACTGGGAGACATCACACTTCCTGTACAAGCAAGGCCAGTCACCCAGTAGGTTTTGTTCTCCATCGTCGAACCTGGGACGCCACAAGGCGCATAGTATGCTGGGCTGGTTGTGCTTGATGAAGGACATCCATGACATATCATCGGATGGTCGGTTATTTGACCCGTGCGGGCGAGTTGACCTTTTTAAGCGCTGACCCGGCTGGCGCACGACAATGCTACCAATTATCCATATGGGAACACAAAGAGGAAAAGAGCTCAAATAGTCTTCCCCTCGAGGATCACATTCCAGTAGCAACCACGGGTTCGCCGCCAGTCGGGGCGAGGAAGAATACATTAGATTGTGGATCCTCTGCGGAGCGATGTATTTGGGCCGGGTCGAAGAAGTTCACATATGTCAGCACTCTGTTATCCAACGAAGAGAAAGAGCAACTATAACACGTATTGTTGGGAAACGCATACGTATTTGCCTGGAGTCACTCATACATGGCCGAAATCGACCCAACGCTGGCCTCTCACAAATTGAACATTATCACCTCGATGAAACCTTTTAGATAGAAGATAAGGCGTTTCCACCAGAATAGTTATCAGATTATTCAGACAGAGGTAGACAATATTCTGAGATTAGGTTTTATCAAAGATGTAAAATATCCTGAATGGCTTGCCAACATGGTGGTCGTCCCAAAGAAGGGCGGTAAATGGAGAGTATGCGTGGACTACACGGACCTCAATGAAGCGTGCCCAAAAGATAGCTTCCCCCTACCATGAATAGATCAGATCGTCGATGCCTTAGCCAGGCATGGGATGCTTTCATTTCTAGACACCTTATCTGGCTATTACAATATTCCTATGCACTTTCCTGATGCGGAGAAAACGATCTTCATTACACCACACGAGCTATACTGCTACAATGTGATGCCTTTTAGTTTGAAGAATGCGGAGCAACCTATCAGAGACTAGTGACAAAGATATTCCAGCCACTGATGGGCAAGACAATGGAAGTCATATCGAGCGACTAATGCTTGTCAAATCAAAGAACACGATCATACGAAGCACCTCTGAACTTTTAGAAATTTGTTGCATATGAACATAATGAAACTCAATCCCTTGAAATGTGCATTCGGAGTCAGTTTAGGTAAGTTCCTGGGCTTTATGGTGACATGGAGGGGGATTGAGGCCAATCCTATTCAACTCAGGGCCATTATGGAATCCAGGACTCTACCTCCAGGAAAGTGCAACAAACGATTAATGGTCGGTTAGGCGGCTTTAGAACATTCATCTTTCGTTTTATAGATCGATTGAAGTCGTTCTTTACCACTCTAAAATGGGCTAAACAGACCGACTGGAATATAGAATGCGACCAGGCCTTCATGGCAATCAAGCAGTATCTCGTCGAATCGCCAATTCTGGTTAGCCTCGAGACCGGTGAGACACTTTATCTTTACATAGTTGTTTATGATATTTCGTGAGTGCGCCTTGGAAGAGACGAATATTGGAGTAGGAAGCCTATATTCTTTGTAAGCAAGTCACATCGAGAAAATCCGATATACACATCTGTGGCGACACTAGTTCTCTTCTTCAAAAACTCATCCACTACTTCTAGTAGCATCCTATTCTTGTACTTACCAACCTCCCTCTGAGAAGCACTATACATAAGCCCGACCTGTTAAGACGAATGGCTTGGTGGGCAATTGAATTAAGTGAGTTCGGTATTCAATGTAAACCTCGCATGGTGTTAAAGGGACAGGTACTGACTGACTTTTTAGTAGAAATTTTCCAGCGGGAAATGGAACCGGGCCGGCTCCGTAGTGGATTTTGAATGTGGGCAGCACTTCATGGCCAGGCGGGAGTGGTGGGGCTATATGACTTAAAGCCTCAATCGGAGAAATTATAGAGCAGGCCATACGCTTGGATTTCCCCGCTTCTAACAACAAGGTCGAATACATAGCCGAGATTAACCTCACAATCTTCGTATCCTCAGAAAAAATAATCATAAGAAGTGACTCTCAATTGGTGGTAGGGTAGGTAAATGGAGAATATGAGTGGGGAAGCCGTGACAGCTCTTAGAGCACGTCTCGAGATTAAAGCGAAAATGAGGCAGCTTTGGCGATCGGTAGCCGCATCCTACCAATAAAAGAAATAATTATACCTTGGGTTTACTACCCGGCTAGAGTAGTGATTACTACCAACAGGGTAAATGAAATAGACGAAGCGTGTCCTTCTTGGATGACTCCAATATTTCGCTATTTGAGCTCCGGTGAACTATTGGATGACAAGGCCGAGGCCCACAAGACCCAAGTCTAGGCGGCTTGGTTCTCACTCATGAACACCGGCTAAGCGTTCTGCGGGCGGGCCTACCTTAAAGTGCCTAACTCACGGTAAAGGCGGTATGTTTTGAGTAGAGCTCTGGATGGGGTGTGCGGAAATCATCCAAACGGTAGGGCGTTGGCAGTAGAGCCCACACCTAGGGCTACTGTTGGCTGACCATGCTGCCTTGATGCGTCGCTTATGTCAAGTAGTGTGATCGTTGCCAGCGATAGGCCCCCGTGTCAAAGGTGCCGGCTCAAGACCTAACGATCATAACGAGCCCCTGCCCCTTCGCTTAGTGGGGGATGGACATCGTAAGGTCGCTGCCTACCTCCCCGGCTCAGAAGAAGCTACTACTAGTTGCCACCAACTATTTTAGAAAATGGATAGAAGCTAAAGCCTTCGCGTCCATCGTGTGCAGGTTCGGAATACCTCAATCGATTGTAATCGACAATGGGCCACAATTTGATAGCCGAGTATACAGGAATTTCTACAACGAATTGAAGATAAAACACATACTCAACGAGGAGTACCAGAAACAACGGCTGAAACGTCAAATAAGACTCTCATATCATTTCGGAAAATGCCTACACTTTCGACGAAGGAAAATGGGTAGAGGAACTTCCATGGGTTTTATGGGCCTATAGAATAATAAGCCGAAAACCAACTGGCATATTGTCGTTCGCCCCCACGTATAGGATGGAAGCCATCATCCCCACAGAAATTGGGATGCCCACCATACGAGCAGAAATTCTTGAGAAAGCAAATGCCGAAGCCATAACTAAAGACCTAAACACAACTGACGAACTCCGGGAAGCAACAGCTGTGCGCATAGTGTCATACCAGCAGAGGCTAGCAAATTTGCACAATCGATGAGTAAAGCCGCGTACATTCCAACCAGGAGATTTGGTCTTAAGACAGGTCTTTGAAAGCGCAGCCAACCCCGACAAACGGAAATTCCATTGGCAGGAAAGGACCATACACGGTAGTCGAGTAGGGCATGATTATTTTGGTATAAGACCTCAAGATGCTGCATTATATCTTAAATTCCTCTGGCCAGAAGTAGCAAAACTCACTACTTGATATAAGCAGTTCTAGGGTCGAACTCAAAAGGATGGGTTTTCTTCGCACAAATGATTTACAGTGAAGGCCAAAATGGTGAATTTGGTTTGGATTTTAAGGTGGTGATAAAAACAGTGAGGGGTGTTGTTTGGAAAACTGAAATTTAAATAAAATAAAATGTAAAGTAGAACCCCTTGAGTATTAGGATGCGGGCTTAGGGATCTGAGGGCGAGGGTTTCCAAAGGAGTGTTCTCGCGTTGGGGAGGATGACCTATAGTCATCTCCCGAACCGGATCTTCATTTAACTATAAATGTAAGACCCGAGAAATTCCAATTTCTGGAAAAATGGTAAAATCGTAATTTCGGTTACAAAATCGTAATTTTGGTTAAAAATCCGAAATTTATTATCTAAATCTCGGATGATGAAACGGATTTTATCGTTGGAATCGTCTCATGAAATCTAGCTAGTATGTCAAATTTCGTCAAATTAGGGGCGGTCGGGATTTGCACGTTTCGAGCATCGCCGGTTCGGTGCCGTAAAAGGTTTGATGCGGCCCAGAAGTCACATATAACACGTGCTCATGTGCCACCAAGTGTCATGGTAAAAATGAAGAATGAGACGGTCGAGATAGTCTTGAATGTCAAGCTAGGAAAAGAATGGATAAAATGGTCATTTTTGGGTGTTTAAGTTAGAAAAAGACAAAAACTCAATAATTAATAAATACTCTTTGGTTAAAACCAAACAAAAAAATAGATTACGAGGAAGAAAGAGCTCACGCAGTGGCTATGAGTTTTGAGGTTTAGTGAGAGAGAGAGTCACTTATCTCTAAAATGCAGGAATGGTCGACCGTCGAGCGATAATGGAGCAAGAAGGAAAGCTGCTCTACGCGGAGAGACCTACGTGTGGGCACCGGATTTGAGGAGTTTTGACAAACTCCGAGAGGTAGGGGATTTATCCTACTTGGGTTTTACACTTTATTTAAGTGTTTTATAATGTTTAGGTTGGTTTGAGGCCGTGAGGGGCCGTTTGATCGGTCCCAAAACATGGGACGGTGTGGAAATTTTTAGACATTTTTGGTCGGTCAGTGGATCATTTGAGACTGATTTGGGTGTTTATATGATATTTTATGGAGCTCAAATTGTCCTTTGGTGTGTATTAGGCCGGAAATGGCGTGAGAATTCGGGTTCTAAAGTGAGCAAACCTTGATTAGTGAACTTCTGGGAATAGTAACCGAGGTTTCATATTCAGGGAATAGTGTTCTAAAATAATTTTTGAAATAATGTGTTTGGTAAGTGATTCAAGTTGAATTACTGCCGTGTTTGATCGATGCTTAGTAGGCTAATTTTGGTGTATGGAAATGTGAATTACATAACATGATTGTGTGATTTAAATTGTGTGAATATGATTATATATTTGCATGTGTTATAGAATTGAAATGGAATTGGCATCATGCATTCCATATGCCTTTGGGGCACCACTAGGACGATAAATTGAGTGCATGAGGTAATTCTTGAGAAAATGGTTCGGAGTAAAAATAATGAATATATCGGAGGGTAGTCCAAATAAAATATCAATCGTCGGAGTCGACCCAATTGATATACATCGGAGGGTAGTCCACACATAATATCAATCGTGGTCGGCTGATTGATATACATCGGAGGTCCTGAGCAAATAAGCATAATAATTCTCATACGGGGCTTAGGCGAGGAGTGTGGGAGTCGATGAGGACTCGGGGTATGAGATGGTCGGGTTAGACATTCCAAGTAGGATCATGTATTTGCTTGAATGTGTGTTTGCTGGAGCATTGCATATGCGACAGGTGGAGAGTAGGCGACAGGGTGGTGATTCCACTCATGCCGAGGCATTAGCTACGCCCATCAAGAGGATACTATTTTTGCAGTGCGGGGGCGTGCGAGGAGACGGTTCATCATAGAGACGTTTGGAAAATTTGGAATGGCTTTGATGGTTTTGCATGTATTAGAATGTTTTTCATTTTAATATATGTGTTGTATAAGTAGATCATTAACTCTTGTAAGCGTGATATATGGATTGGGATGTTTATGAGTATTGGTTATGGGCACACAAGTGACGTTTTACTCATGTTATAGTTATATTGGATAGATGGAATATATGTTGTGAGTATCATCCCGAGGGCGAAGTGTTTACTCTATATATTTGTATAAGAGACCCTGCGTGGTCATTGATGTTGATTGGGACAGGTTATATACAGGTGATATATTTGGGTAGAGCTCCCCGTACAAAGGAGACTCTGCTTTCGATTTACCGTGAAATCTCGGGTCACGAGCATTCCGCAGTGTTTCAGCGGGTTGGCGGGTAGTCAGCGGACCCGAGATCGTCCGCAATAAAACAACCCTTATTAAATCTCTTTGAAAATGGCATCCAGCGACATTAAAGCTCTCGATGTTAAAATACAAGTCACCTTGGCTCACCTTACAATGGCTCATAAATGATAACTAACGAACATCAATGGATCTAACATTAAGTATCCAATGAGCCCAAAAGCTTACCAAGTAATAACCATCCAAGGTGAATCAAAAGGGATCAAAACCTAAAGTTAAAAAGGGAAAACTGTAGACGGTGGATACCTACGTGAAAAACATGGAGCCCTCAGCATGCCTCAGGATTCTGCACCCAGTAGCCTCCCACTTCAAGGAGGAAAGGGTTTTAGCCGCTCATCCTCCAAGTTGTCATCCTTGGAGGGTGTTTGGCTACCTAGAAAATGAGAGAAAAGGAGAGAAAATGAGAGAAAAGGAAAGAGCGGGAGCGGCTGAAGCTTCATGCGAAAAGAAATTACAGTAATGGGAGAGATGATAAAAGGGTCTAGTCTTGGGAGAAGCACATGGCCAAACCCCTTTACAAAATTACAAAAATAACATAGCAAATACTATTACAATGGGGGTAAAAAGGGAAGAAAACCAAAAGAGTCAAAAAGCAAAAACGGGCAGCAGGAAGGAACAATGGCTGGAGGATGAACAGTGGTAGGAAAAGCATTTCGTAGGATGTGAAATTTTGCAACCTGCGAAATTCTACAGGTTGCGAAATTTTCGCAACCCTGCAAAATTCCTGTAGTGCTCCATTTTTCTTCACTTTTTGCTCTTCTTTCCTTCTAGGATCTGATCTGCAATGATGAGTTCAACTCGGGTTCTTCGTGTTTGAATTGACTCGATAATTTGGGCCTGATTATTTTGCAAAAACTACAAAAATAGTCGCAAAATGCGATCAGTAGAATAACAGGGACCTTAATGTGCAAATCGGGTTAATTACGTTGATTAGTACACAAAAAGTGCTCAAAACCTTAATTAAACGGGGGTTCGAATTAGCACTTGCAGGCACTAATCACACCCCCGACCTACACATTGTAGTCCCATAGCAAATGAAAGAAAGAAAAGAAAGAGAGAGCATACAAGAAACCATAACAAAATGATGTTCACAAATGAGCTATTTCAAAAGGTTGTGAACAAGTATTTTCCTAACCCTCGATGAGAATCACTGAAACCCTTGCCCAATAACTATCTCGAGAGAATGAATGCCAAATACGAATTGAGTATCAAAAGAGCCTCCCTCTTGGTGGATCAACCAGAGACTTCCACCAAAACCTAAGTGTTTGTTTGATCAGTTCTCAGCAATAGCTGCTAAATGCACTCTCCACCCAACCAAGCTCTTTGCCGCCACCTAGGCCACCAACCAACTAAATAGATCGAGGACCCACTCTTTATTCCACAACTCTTTTTGTGTTGTAGGGGTGCAATCTTGAGAATCGAGCCTCACCAAAGTCCATGTAACGAGGGGATCTGGAGTGACAACCAATTAAGGCCCAGGGCACCAAGTCATAAGGATATTTAGGCCACTAACTCTTTGGGTTGCCACTGGACTCGAATGATTTGAAACTCCAGCACCTACAACTTGCTAAACTCACGCCCATCCACCCGTGTAGCCCCTAGCTAGGAGTCGGTGGCTCCTGACCGGGTTGGCTTAGGACACTTAGGGCTTTAAGGCTTTCACCATATACCCCTCGGACTGTGCTCGGGTTTCAAGGCAAGCGTTGCAAATTTCTTCTTTTTCTTTTTCTTTTTCTTTTCCTTTTCTTTTTTCACTTCAATTTATTTTGGAAGACACATTGGCCTTCTTTTCATGGGGGTCCTTAACCTATTAAAGGTATTCAATGAAACTAGGGTAGGTTTTGTAAAGTTTAGGAGGTTAGGCAGTTTTTCAGCCTATTGCTGAAACTTGATGTGCATAGTGTGTGGTTAGTTAGAGGTGGAAGAAAAAGGTCAAAAGTAGCAAGGATTCAACTAATCATCTACTCAATTAGGCATGAAACCAATCTAACACAAATAAAATTGGATAGTGTTTCAATTTTTTCCAAGCGCGGTGAGCAAAAACACAAAAAAAAAAGGGTGCAATTTTTGAAAAAGTAAGCTATATAGTATAACAACTTCACAAAAAGGAAAACTAGCAAGCCACTGAACATCACAAAATGGGCTTGCTCAAAATAGTAACAAAAATATAAATAAATGCCACTTCCTTCGCTAACTCTCTTTGCCACCCCCCAACCTAATGTCACATTGTTCGCAATGGGGCTTGGATTGGAAAGTTAGGGACGGAAGTGCTACCTCCTTGATGAGATGTACTCACATTGTTGGATGAGGAGACCGCAAGCTTTCCATCGACACACTTATTCACTCAGTTTGGGCTTCAAATAAACAAGTTAGGAGAAGAAAAGAGAAGAAAAAAGTGACCAGTTGGAGCATTTTTAAAATTACACCTTCATAATAATTTCAAAAGTATTTTTTCTGGCTATATTTGGATTCTAAACTCTCTAAGCTTTCCACGATGCAAAATTACCTAAACGAGTTAGGATGAAAAGTTATGATCAAAACAAATGGAGCTGCGAAAGTGGAGGGTTGCGAAAATTCGCAACACAGATGTCAAATTTTATATATATATATATATCATACAAGACAAAAGAGTGAATAGTGCAGTTTGTGATAAAAACAAAAACAAAGCAGCGAACAGTGGGGGCTGCGAAATTTCGCAGGAATAGTGCAGGTTGCAAATTTTTTGGGTGAGCTTTTGGACCTACAAAAATTTGACTTGCAAAAATAAACACAGAAAAAATTAAGAAAAATTGCAGAAAATTGAAAATTAAGCTAAAAACAAAGATTAACTAAAAATTAAAGAAAATCTAAAGAGAAAAATTAAAGAAATCAAAATAAAATAAAATAAAATAACATAAAATAAGAAAAATGAAACAAAAAGTGGGGGGACTAAGACCCTCCCAAAGAAACGATTTCTCGAGCCTTTGGAAGTTCTTTGGGCGGGTGGAAATTTGAATGGAGTGGCGAGGTGGAGTGCTCCGACTGAACTAGCACGAACCATCAGTATGCCATGCGATTGTGAGCAAGCTATAATGTCTTCAATGTAGTGAGGCTTGAATAGCGACCCTTGGCCTTTTCTTTAGGTTTGCCTGGCGGTGATGGTAGCTTTAGCTTTGGCGGCCCGAGGAGTTTTAGGTGTTGATTATCTGCGGTGGAAGGCGATATGTTAAGCTGAGTGTAGAGCGAGGGGTAAATTGTGCTCTTAGGTGTTCTTCCACCTCTTCACCAGTCGACATAGTGGGAAGTGCTTCCTTCTTCTCCCACGGGTAGAGCCGGCACGATACGGGGATTCAATGTCATTTGTGACCAATAACTGCTCCTCTACCATGTGGTGTCACTTAGGCCTCTTCCTCTTGATACATTTGTGTTGATTGGCAAGCCTTGGGGTGAGTTTACAACGAGGTTGTCAAATTTTTGATCAATTCCACTTTGCAGGTTGTCAAATTCTTGACCAATTTCACTTTGAAGCCCATCTACTTTTTGGTTCAGAGAGTTCTCCACAGTATGAATTTTTTGACTCAATTGGGCATTGCATTTCTTCCGTTATTCCACATCGTCACCCACCAGCTTGATAAGGTTCGGTATTGCCCCTTTCGGCGAAGAGAATTAAGCGTGGTGGTTGTGGTGGCACAATGAGTTGAAACGCAGATGGAGGGCGGGAGTGCGTAAGTTGGGGAAACACTGCAGAAAGGTGCACTCATCCATCGAGGGTTTCTATAGTCCCTCATGGACCTAGATGGGCTTGGATTTCTCTCCACGGGTTGCTGAATCTGCCATGGGAGGTTTCTGTAATCCCTCATTGACATGTATGCATTAGGGTTTCTCTCCACTGAATACTTACTGTATTGCTCTCCCTCTAGGTGTTCCATTTGATCACAATTCAAGTTCAGTCCAGGTTTCTGAGGGAGATTGACTTTGAGTAACTTTGCTTATGGATTTCTAAATCCCTTTGGAAATGTACTCCTACACCACGAGCGGAGAAAACACAAAACAAGGAAGAAGACAAACAATTATACCCCAGGGAGTAATGTTAACTAAAAATAAATAAGCGAGAGAAACAAAATTGACAAGCGAGAAGCGGTAAACATAAAATAAAATAAAATTCACCGGATCTTGTGATGAGGGATCCTGAGTGTTCAATTGCTCATCAATTGCACTTAGGCTGCATCCTGAGTCAACGGCGCCATTTGTGTGTAGTGCCTGATGGGTGTCTGGAATCAACAAAATTTGTATCCTAAATTCCTACTCTGCCGTAGCTTTGCTCTTGCGATCATCTTGATTCTAGGGTTGAACTCAGGGATGGGTTTTCTTCGCACAAATGATTTACAGTGAAGGCCAAAGTGGTGAATTTGGTTTGGATTTTAAGGTGGTGATAAAAACAGTGAGGGGTGTTGTTTGGAAAACTGAAATTTAAATAAAATAAAATGTAAAGTAGAACCCCTTGAAGTATCAGGATATTGGGCTTAGGATCCTAGGGCAACTGAGGGTTTCCAAAGTCATTTCCTCGCGTTGGGGAGGATGACCTATAGTCATCTCCCAAACCGGATCTTCATTTAACTATAAAAACTAACCCTCATTAAATCTCTTTGAAAATGGCATCCACTGACACATTAAAGCTCTCATTCGTTAAAACAGAAGTCACCTTGGCTCACCTTACAATGACTCGTAAATGATAACTAACGAACATCCAATGGATCTAACATTAAGTATCCAATGAGCCCAAAAGCTTACCAAGTAATAACCATCCAAGGTGAATCAAAAGGGATCAAAACCTAAAGTTAAAAAGGGAAAACAATAACGGCAGTGGATACCTACGTGAAAAACATGGAGCCCTCAGCATGCCTCAGGATTCTGCACCCAGTAGCCTCCCACTTCAAGGAGGAAAGGGTTTTAGCCGCTCATCCTCCAAGTTGTCATCCTTGGAGGGTGTTTGGCTACCTAGAAAATGAGAGAAAATGAGAAAATGAGAGAAAAGGAAAAGAGGCGGGAGCGCTGAAAGCTTCATGCCAAAAAGAAATTTTATTAATGGGAGAGATGATGATAAAAGTGTCTAGTCTTGGGGCTTTTATAGCCAAACCCCTTTACAAAATTACAAAAATAACATAATAATACTGTACAATGGAAGGCAAAAGGAAGAAAACCAAAAGGAGTCAAAAAAGAAAGCAGCAGGCGACGAGGAAGGAACGTGGTGGAGGATGACGATGGCGGCGGAAAAGAATTTGCGGGATGCGGGAATTTGCAGCTCTTGAGAATGCAACGAGGTTGCGAAAGGAGATTTGCAACGCCCTAACGAAAATTCTGCGGTGCTCCATTTTCTTCACTTTTTACTCTTCTTTCATACGGGATCGATGCGCGATGGGTTCAACTCGAGTTCTTAGTGTTTGAATTGACTGGATAATTTTGGCATGATTATCTTGCAAAACTACAAAAATAGTCGCGAAATACGTCGATGGGAATAACGAGGACCTTAATGTGCAAATCGGGTTAATTACGGCAGTTAGTACCTGAAAAATTACTCAAAACCTTAAATAAACAAGGTTCAAACTAGCACTTTGAGCACTATCGAGAGCAACGAATCTTATGCGTTAAAGCGGACGGATGGGACTCTTGTGCCCGAGTTTGGAGTATTATACCTTAAGAAATATATCAATAATATTTTCTTTGAGGATTCTATCATCAATAGAGATTATCTTTAGACATCTCCTCTGAAAGCCAATAATTGCTCCTCTATAAAAATGTCCAGATATGGTTGTTGTCTTGTTGACATTTTTAAAGGTCCAGACATGGTTGATGTCCTGCTAGCATCTAAAAAAAACCTAGATATGGTTGTTGTCCGGTTGACATTTAAAAAAAAAAAAAAAGTAAAAAGTTCATACATGGTTGATTTCCTGCTGGCATCTAAGCGGCTGGAATATGGTTGTTGTCAGGCTATCATTTTAAAAGTCCGATTATTTGATGTTACTGGCATCCCAAAAAGCTGAATATGGTTGTGCAGTGCAAAAATTTAAAATTCGAGACATGGTTAATGTCTTCTTTGGCATCTAAAAAAAAAGCGCGAGATATAGTTTGTTGTCAAGGCTAGCATTTTGAAAAGTAAAAGTCAGGCGATAGTTGTTCTCACTATTGGGATTTTATCAAACATAACTATATCTCGTAAATATTTGGTATTCCATTAAAATGAAATTTGAAAGAGCCCGAAGTTACAAGGTTAATACATCTTGGTAGCAAAATGGTGCCACTTGGATCATCGTGCGCCTCACCCAAATGTGCCTCCACTTGGCCTTGGCTTCAGGATGTTGGCGGGAGGGGCACCTAGATTCACAAAAACTCTGGAGGAAGTGGGTCGGCAAAGTCAAGCATGCCATTCGGAATCCCTGGCCGGTCACCACGGATGTTGTTTTGGAATGCACAACATCCGTAGCCATAAGTGAAAATATGCTCCAAGGCTTTCTGGTAGTCTTCCTTCATGTCTTCCTTGTCCTTGCCTACCTGGGAAGGAAAAGAAGACACTTCATCTTTGGATGCCTCGTGTAACACCCCAAATTATACCCTAACGGTTTGATAACATGTTTAGGGTATAATAAAAGTAATAGTATATTTGTCTGGAATAAAATAAAGATAAAAACAAAAGTAGGAATATGTAAGTTAAATTACAAATAATAAAGAAGAAGATTTGAGGTACAATTGTAAAATATCATAAATTGATTTGATCATATAGTAGTTGAGATAAAGTGAGTAAAGATAAAGTCAAACAGGATAAAATAACTATCACCAGCATGAAAAGCAACTGCAGATAAGAGAGAAAGAGAAAGAAAGGAAGAAGAGAAGAAGAAGAAGAAGAAGAGAAGATCACAAGCTATGGATACATGTCTTGGGTTGTATGGGACTTGTTAAGTTTCGTATGGAAAAGTGTCGATTTTGTATAGTATGGTTGTGTAGTTTTGGTCTAGAAAGGTTAGATACATGGTTTGGAACCTTTTCTTGTGTATGGTTTGGGTTTGGAAGCTCTCAAACTCATTTCTTGTTAGGGTTGAGTTGAGAAAAGTTCTAAGGCTCCTATAGTTGTGTTTTGGGACAGGGCTAGTTGCAAGTTGAACCAAGAAAATTTCTCTATTTTTGATCATACTCAGTAGCCGGACCTTAGAATGGGTTTTTGGGTCAGAAATAAATGGAATTTGGCAGTAATTCCTTATGGTAAATTGTAGCCACATCAATGAACTTGATGTTAGGCTTTTGAATTTCTCAATTCGGACCCCTGTAGACTAAGTTATGGTCTTTTTACTGCGAGCAGGTCTAATGGGCGAGAGGAATTCGGCATGTAGACCTCATCCTGGGAGTCGCGGGGCCGTCATCACAGCCAAGGGTCAGCGGAGACCTCATCCTGTAGAGGTCAGCAGACCTCATCCTGTAGAGGTCAGCAGACCTCATCCGGTAGAGGTCAGCATACCTCATCCTGTAGAGGTCAGCATACCTCGTGCAGTAGAGGTCGGCGAGAGTCGGGAAAACCTCATCTGTGAGGTCGGCCGGACCTCATCACGCAGAGGTCGGCGGGGTCAGCACAGCAGACCTCATCCTGTATCGGCCAGTTCAGGTCATCTCGTCTGGGTTGACTACATATGACCTCAAACTTCGGAAGGTCATAACTTCTTCGTCCGAACTCCGATTTGGGTGTTCTTAGACTCTATGGAAAGCCCATTGAGTCAAGAATCCATCCATAGATAGCTTGATAAAATTGGAACTCATATTCATTCCAGAAATCATGAAAAATAGTAGGCCCTACAGGTAACCATAGTTATTCATATTGAGCCTATTATGAATTTATGACCATCCATAGCATACATGCAGTAGCATAGTTATTTATGCATATAATGAGATATGAAAAATGCAAAGATATAAATAAATGATTGTATATATATATCACATATGATTACCGAATGACAATAATTATTCGGGAATATAAGGTATATACTGAACATAAAATACATATTGATTGTCTGCTTAGAACTTAGTAGAGGGATAGATGGGCATGTCTATTAGGGAAAAATAAGTCGCAACGACATACAAGTTCGATGCTCGAAGCCGGATTTGAGTCGATGAGATAGATCCCGTTTGGATCACGGTGGCCGAAAGGGTCACCACAACGCCTACGGGCCCTTATAGATGGTCATTGTCTCGTACACAATGATAACGGCTATCGGGCCCTTATGAACCATTTCGCACGGTACAATTACGACACCTTCGGGCCACTTATAGACCCTTTGTTTCACCACGGTGATGGCGCCTTCGGGCCCTTATAGTTTCCTGTATCCACTTCTAAGGTTTATGTAGACATGAAACATAAAAGAAAATACCGGTATATGCAAATGAAATGTAGAGAATATATGACATGATATGAGAAGCATGCTTGCTATGCGATGATGAGTATGGTTAAGAGCAAAGTAAAAGTCTGAAGATGACATGAAAAGTATATGGAAGATGATGAGAAATGATAAGAATCTGTAAATGTTATATGTGTTATATGCATTTGTATAGAAATTGTGGTGACCCTTAATAGAAAGTCTCATCCATGTGTATTAATTCACTAAGGCGTAAAAAACTTAGCACGGTGTTGATCAGTGTAGGTGAAAGAGGAACGGAGGACCGGGCAATCCACATCAGGTCAAGGCCACGCATCGATAGGTGGAAGACCTTTAGGTCTATTTGTATATGAAATTTTGTAAACCAATGTAAATATTGTAAATGTTGAACACTTCCATATAGACTTGTATATATATATTTTGTAATCATTTGCTCTGAGAATATAATACAAGTTAAATGTTTAACATTATGAATGAACTAAAGCTTGAAGTTTATACGTGAAGAAAAAAAAAAAAATGACCCCTCACTTCGGCACCTATGCTAGGAGTTGGGGTGTCACCCAGATTTAGTGATATTGAGCCTAGGTTTAGGCGTTTTACGGAAAATCCTAGGTTTAGGCGGCTCTGGAATAGAGTATATGATAGAAAAGCCTATGTTTAGTTATGTGTTGGCCTGATGTGGATGTCCTTATGTTTTGTATAGATGGATCGTCCCGAAGAAGCTGCTGAGAGTGTTAACCCAAGGGAACAAGGGTTGTCGACCTGAACCTTCGGAGTAATGTACCTAATGGGCCCGAAGCCTTCTTGAGAATATCATGAGGAACATGGCTCGGGTTTTGGATAGATTGACCTCCTAAAACTCAGTAGACACAGTAAGAAGACATGGAGGCCGGGGAGATTCCATGGGTCGAGCATGGAGAGTCGGAGAAGCCCGAATTACAGTTAGAAGTTAGAAGGGTGTGGAAAGGGTTAGATGTCCTCCCGATCGGAGGAGTATCATGTCTTGATCTCAACATTACAGAGTGAGGCATATTATTAGTGGAAACTAGCTTTGAGAAGTCCAAGGATTCTAAATCCCATGACTTGGGAGTTCTTTGTCCAAGAGTTTAGAGCAAAGTATGTTACCGAGATGTATAGGGATTCCAAGTGGAAACAGTTCCTGAATTTGAAGCAAAGGAGCTTATCGGTGGCTGAATATGAAAAATAATTTAGCCATCTTAGTAAATATCTGCCGGAGAAATTTGGCGGTCACTCCTTTGAAGGCATTTCGGTGTAGGCAATTTGAGGATGGACTGTATGATTCCATTAAGAGGTATTTGGCACCTATGACTTCTCTCCAAGTAGTGGATTTCTATCAATTGGTCAAAAGAATTTGCAATGAAAGTAGAGACTAGAAGCGAGCAGCAAAGAAGATTTCAAAGAAGAAGTTTTCTGGGGGCTTATCCTCGGGAAAAAGAGCTAGAGAATCTCCAGCTTAATCATAATATAGTTCCGCTATGAGAGGTAGAAGGCAAAGGTCCAATGTAGCACGTGAAATGCAGTAGGAGTGCTTCGAGTTAGATGAGAGAGAAATTCCTGAATGCCCTCATTGCCATAGAAGGCATTTGGGTTTGCGAGGTAGTAACGAGAGGAGGTGTTTCGATTAATGGAAGCCTTGTTTGATAACACGGTGTGTCCCGAGTCGGGGGGGATAATAGAAGTCAACAAGGAAGTGGTAGAGGAAGATTTGCGGCACCACTTTCGACTCACGATCGTGGTAGGGGTAATGGCCCATCTCAGCATAGAGGACGAGGAGGCATAATTTCGGAGACAGTGGATCGTCCTATGCCTATAGCACCAGCACGAGCATATGCTATGAGGCTCGTGAGGGATCAGGATGCTCCCCAAGGGAGTTATAAGCTGGTATATTTTCTTTATATGATATAGAGATGCATGCATTGATTGATCCTGGATCCACTCATTCATATGTATGCATTGAGCATGTGTTCGATAAGATACGTGATTAAGAACACCATTAGCATATGATATGCATGTGACCAGTCCATTTAGGAGCTAATATTAGTGAATAGTGTATCAAAAATTGCCCCATTTTTATATAAGCACGAGAGTTTCTTGTTGATTTGATACCCTTACCATTCCGAGAATTTGACTTGATTCTAGGCATGGATTGGTTATCTAAGCACCGAGCTATCGTTGATTGTGGACAAAAGACAGTAGTGTTGAGATGCTTTGACAGGATGAGGTAATAGTACAAGGCATTGGATCAAGTGTAATGTCCAATGTGATCTCCACTATGCAAGCTAGGAGATTTATGAGGAAAGGATGTGAGACGTGCGGGTGTGATACTTGACTCCAGAGAGTCGAGTTGACGTGAAAAGATCAGTAGTAAGGGAATTTCGGATGTATTCCACGAAGAGTTCTTAGGAGTATTCACTTGAGGAGAGAGGTGGACTTAGCCATAGAAATTGTACCGGGAACAATCCCTATGTCTAGGGCAGTATAGGATGATTCAGTAATTTGAAAGAATTAAGAGTCGATTACGAACTTTTGGATAAAGTTTATCCCGAATCCGGTGTCCTTGGGGGTGCACACATTTTATTTGTGAAAAGAAAGATGCTTTCTGGATGTGCATCGATTATCGACGGTCGATAAGGTAAGCGAGTGAAAACGGTACCCATTCACGAGAGTCAAAGATCTTTTTGATCGGTTAAAGGGGGTGTCTTTCGAAGATAGACACAGCGATCGAGGGTATTATCGATTGAGAGTAAGAGAGGTAGATGTCTTGAAGGCGCATTAGAACGATATGGCCATTATGAGTTTTTAGTCATGCCATTTGGGTTGACTAATGCATCCGCAACATTCATGGATTTGATGAATAAGGTTTTCCGACCCTATGTGGATCAATTTGTTATGGTTTTTATTGATGACATCTTGGTGTATTCTAAGGATGCACAGGAACATAGACAACACTGAGAATAGTCTTGGGACGTCGAGAAAAAGAAGTTATATGCTAAGCTCGACAAATGTGATTTTTTGGCTAAAGGAAGTTTCATTCCTAGGCCATATTGAGAATATATACAGTGAGGTATAATAGTTGACCAAAGATTGGGACGTTGTGAATTGGAAACCACCTCGAAATGTGGCTAGAGGTGAGAGTTTCTTGGAGCCTAAGCGGGGTTATTATAGAAGATTTGTGAGAGGAGCTTGCTCTATCATAGCTTCTCTGGCTCACGAGTTACTCGGGAAAGGAATAAAGTTTGGAGTGGAGCCAGGACAAAATGTCAAAATAGTTTTGAACGGTTGAGAGTCTTTGGTTGAAGCAGGTATTGGCCAGCGACTACTTCGGGAAAAAGTATACCTTGTATAGTGATGCTTGAGCATTGGTTTAGGATGCGTGTTAATGCAAGAAGGGAAAGTAATGGCTTATAGTCAGACCGGAGGTTGAAGCCACATGAACAAAATTATCCCACTCATGACCTAGAGTTGGCAACGATAGTGTTTGCTTTGAAAATATGGCGGCACTATTTATATGGGAAAAAGTGTAGAATTTACACCCAGGTCATAAGATTCTCAAGTGCTGCTTGAAAGGAGTTAAATTTGGGAGACGAGAGGTGGTTAGAGTTATTAAAGGATTATGGCGCATCATAGGCCACCACCTCGGAAGGCTAATATATTAGTGATGCTTTGGCCAGAAAGACAATGGTAGCGATGTCACTTCTGATGCAGGTGATTGGAGACTAGCGGATGATGGAGCTATGTTAGCTCAACTAGAGAGCGCAACCAGTGTTAAAGCAAATGATTATAGATGCCTTGAGAAAAATGATGAGCTACGAAAAAGTTACGAGATGGTTAGAGATGGTGACAAGACCAAGTTTTTTAGAGAAAGAAGGTGGAAGTTTGTATTTTCGAGAATAGATTATGTGTGCGGATAATAAGAGCTAAAGCAAAGTTGCTATCGGGGCTCATAATACGATATTTCACCATGCATCTGGAGGGGGAATAAAGATGTACTAGGACTTGAAAGCAGTTTTATTGGTGGAAAGGAATGAAAGAAGTGTGGCCAGTATGTGTGTCTAAGTGTTTGAAGTGTCAGCAAGTCAAAGTTGAACACCAAGTGCCTACAAGTTTGTTAAATCCCCTTCCAATTCCTCAATGGAAGTGGGATAACATTACCATGGATTTTGTGTCGGGTTTTCCCCTCACACAACAAAAACATGACTCTATCTGGGTGATTGTAGATAGGCTCACAAAGTCATTACATTTATACGGTCGAGTTGACTATTCTATGGATCGACTAGGTAGGAGTTATATGTGGATGAGATTAATAGATTGTATGGTGTGCCATTGTCTATTGTGTGTGGATGAGATCCGCGATTTATCAAGGTTACGGGAAGGAATTACGGTCGACTTTAGGCACTAATTTGAAGTTTAGTACGTCATTCCATCCGCCAACGGATGAATGATCGGAGAGATTGATTGAGTGCTTTCGAAAGATATGCTTGAGGAATTTGTGTCATGGAAATTTTCGGGAAGTTGGAATGGGTATATTCCATTGATGGAAGTCGCCTATAACAATAGTTTTCGATTAAGCATTGGTAGCATGGCACCATATGAAGCTTTGTATAGCTAGGAAATGTAGAACTCTGTGTGTTGAGACGAGAATTGAATGAGCATAAGCGATGGGTCGAGACATAGTAAAAGATACATAAGAGAAGAGTACAAGTTCGAGAGGAGGTTAAAGGCGGCTAGTGATCGACAAAGTCGTATGCCAACCTAAGAGGAGAGATGAATATAGCGTGGGAACAAGGTCTTTTTAAAGGTATCACCATGGAGGAAAATTCTAAGGTTTGGTCGAGAAAATGAGTTGAGTCCGAGGTTCGTAGGGCCATATGAGATTTTGGAACGTATTGGCCACAATGAAAACTATCGATTAGCACTCCCTCGGAATTAGCCCAAAATTACGATGTGTTTCATGTGTTGATCTTGAGATCTTCATACTCTGATGAGTGCTTTGCTTTGCGGTATAAGTACAGTACAGAGGGATTTTTCATATGATGAGGGCCAGACTTGACCAAACAAGATGAAATAGATTGTGAATAAATGATCTTGTTAATTGAAGTGTCCTTACCTTTGCAGTGAGAAAAATGACAAGGGCGGAAAGCAACTATGAACATGATGTCACAATCAGCAGATGGACATATATTATTGATTTGAAGGGATAGAGATTCTTTTCAGAGGGAAGGTTATATACTTTTAAAGTCTATATGTGGTTTGTGTGTGTAGGGTGTAATGAAGTAAATAATCTGTTTGTCACAGAGTCAAGATAAGATAAACAAAGTGGGTATCTTTGTAAAGTTCAGTTATAAATAAATAAGAAAGGTTGAGGCTATTGTAAAATATCATAAGTCGGTTTTAAATATTATAAAGTTTGGAGGGACGAAGTGAAGTAAAGATAGATCAGAATAAGATGACAAAGAAATATCATATGGAAGGAAGCCAAACCATGAATAGAGAAGAGAAGAAAGGAAAGGAGAAGGAAGAAGAATCATAGTGGATATGTCTTGAAGTTATATGGACATTGAGTTCATATGGAAAAATATCAGTTTTGTAATAAGTGTGGATTTATGCGTTGATAAGAAAGGTTCTGATGGTTTTGAACTTTGTATGTTTGGTTTAGACTCTCAGCTCATTTTCTGTCTAAAGGATTGAGTTAGAAAAAGTTCTAAATCTGATTATGTTTTGGAGGTAGGAAATTGTTGATTAGACAGAAAAATTCTCATAATACTGATCATATGGTAATCAGACTTGAACAGTTTTGATTAAATAAAAGGGTGTGATAGTCATCTTGTAAATTGACATCATTAAACATGATGTTGGCTTTTGAATTTTCTCGGAGATGGACCTGTCAAACTAAAATTGTATTAACAGCTCACAAAAGCAGTCTAATGGGCGAGTGGGCATCTTAGAGCCTTAAGTGTAGAGATGGGCGGGACTTTCCATCTGTGGGGTGGCCTCTTGCTCATCTGTGGGGGTGAAGGACTCATGGAGGGGTGGTGATGATTTTCATCAAGTGATGGGGACCTCATAGGTAGGTAGGCAGACCTCACTCACTGGCAGAAGATCTGACCTGCCACTCATCTTGTAGAGGTGAGGCAGCTCTAAAATGTAAAGAGTGGCAGAGTGGAAAGGGCCTCGTGCTGTGCGGGTTGGGATGGAGCAAGTGGGTTAAGCTCATATGACCTCTAACTTGAGGAAGGTCTGTAACTGTAAGATCGAACTCCGATTTGGGTGTTCTTGAACTTTATGAAAATCCCATTGAGTCAAGAATCCATCCATAGATAGCTTGATAAAATTGGAACTCATATTCGTTCCAGAAATCATGAAAAATAGTAGGCCCTACAGATAGTTATTCATATTATGAACGCCTATTATGAATTCATAAATAGCTCATAAGCATACATAGTAAGCTGCAATTATTTATGCATATAATGAAGAATATAGAAAAATGCAAAAATATAAATAAATGATTGTATATATATATATATATATATATATATATATATATATATATATATATATATATATATATATATATATATATATATATATGCCTATATATATATATATATATATATATATCACATATGATTACGAATGACAATAATTATTCGGGAATATGAGGTATATCTAGAACATAAAATACATATTGATTGTCTGCGAATTGTAGAGGGATAGATGGGCATGCTGATGGGAAAAGCAAATTACGGCATACAAGTTCGATATAGGGCCAGTTTGGGTCGATGAGATAGATCCCGTTTGGATCACGGTGGCCACTGAAAGGGTCCTGCCACAGCGCTCTCGGGCCCTTATAGACCTTGTTTCGCACCGAGTGAGTACAAGCATTCGGGCCATATAGACCAGCTGTTTCACACGAGTAAGTATAGCCCGGGCCCTTATAGTTTCTTTGTATCACGCCACAAGGTTTATGTAGACATGAAACATAAGAAAATGACTTTCAGTATATGCAAATGAAATGTAGAATATATGACATGATATGAGAAGCACTTGCTTGTTATGCGATGATAGTATACGATTCACAAAGAACAAAGTAAGTACAAAGTGACATGAAAAGTATATGGAAGATGATGAGAAATGATAAGAATCTGTAAATGTTATATGTGTTATATGCATTTGTATAGAAGTGGTGACCCTTAATGAGGTCATCCATGTGTATTAATTCCACTAGCGTAAAAACATACTTGGTGTTCAATCGTGTAAGAGTGCGAAGAACGAAGGGACCGGGCAATCCACATCGCTGATCAAAGGCCACGCATCAATAGGTGCCTTTGGAAGACCTTTAGATCTATTTGTATATGAAATTTTGTAAACCCGATGTCAAATATTGTAAATGTTGAACACTTCCATATATGGAGCTTGTATATATTTTGTAATCGGCCACTTTCGTAATATAATACAAGTTAAATGTTTAACATTACATGAATAGACTTAGCTTAAAGTTTATACGTGAAGAAAAAAAATGACCCTCATGACACCACACATGTGTGCGAGTTGGGGCATCACACCTCGAGCTCCAGTAAGAATGACGTTCACTCAACCGTCAGGCGGGCAATCTCAACCTCTAATCCGCACCCTTTTTCCTCCGCAGCTGCCAAGGCATCTAGAGCCCTAGTCAGGTCATCCTCTGCCCTTGCCTTGGCCTCACTTGCTGCTACGGCTGCTAGACGAGCCACCTTAGCCTCCTGCTTGGCTTCGTCCCTTTCTTTTTCTGCTTGTTCAATCTTCTCTGCACCGGCTTTAGCCTCTTGCTTCCAATGTTTCGACTTGGATTATGCCTTGGCTAAAGAAGCGTCCTAGGCCTAATGCTTGGAAGCGGTTGATTGGGCATAAAGCCATAGCTTCTCGACCTCATCTAGCCAGGATTGAAATTCCCTATGCTGGCGAGCCATATTCTAAATGGCCGTCACAGCCTACAAAACGAAAGTTAGAAGGAAATTACTACGTAGAACTAGTAACCAAGTACTAAAAAACGACAACTGTATGAGCAGGAAAATTCAATTTTACGAAGAGACAAAGCAGTATTAGGTTGGCCAATTCTCTAGATCTCGAATGACGAAACGGTTTGTGTTGTTAAATTCGTGCCATGAAATTTGGTGACCGAAAGTTTCGTCGAGATTATGAGACAAGAAACGGAATATTTACGATTTTGCAGGTGATAAGCCGTCGATGACTTCGAGATGAGATTTTACGAAAATCTCGGAAGTCAGAAATGGCAGGCTAAGTTCATTTAAAATAAAGTGAACTAAAAGAAATAAATTGTTTGAATAAAAACGGATCGAATAAAGCAATATGAATAATGTTTCTAAAATAATATTAATAATAATAATAATAATAATAATAATATGTAATAATAATAATAATAATAATAATAATAATAATAAAAAAAAAAAAATGTATAAAAGTCGGCGGGTGGGAAGGGGGAGACGGAGGGAGGCAGGAGGGCGTGTAGGAGGAGATTTTTTTAATTTTTATGATTTCTTCTATTTGTTTTCTTTCGGATTCACGAAAATCGGATAAGTAGATTTTGTCGGGTGAAGGCAAAGTTGATCTCTGACGAGAGTTACGCATGAGCATCAAAATCTTGGAGTTTCGTCAAACTCTACGAGGTAGGGAATTTTCTTACTTGTGTTATTTCTAGCCTAAAGGTTATTTAATGGTTTGGAATTGGCTTAGAGGCCGTGAAAGGCCGTAAATTTTAGGCCTCAAATTTTTGTACTGAGTGTAGGAATTTTTAGGAATTTTCGGGACTATTTTCAAGCAGTCTCGGACTGTGTTGAGGTTTGGTTTTGCTCTCGGGACTGATGTCTTCGGGTTTTGTGGTGTGTTTTGGTATCACAATATTCGGTGATGAGCCGTGAAGGGACGAGGTGCCTGTTTTATATGGGTCGAATTTGGGCCATTTTTATGGAGTTATTACTAGAAAAAGAATAACGTGAATAGCAACATGAATAGTGACACGAGTATTTTTGTGTGAAAATGTGTATGGTTGAGTGATTCAAAATGAATTGCTCGTGTTTGTTAATTAGCCCGTGTGAGCTAATTTTGGTGTAGTGATTGTAAATTTACATAACATATTTTATGTGATTTAATTATGTTAATATAACATGTGAATATATTAGCATGAATGTGTTGGAATTGACATCATGCATTCCATATGCACTGGGGTAACCTAGAAATTAGGTGTGAGTGCATAGTTGAGATCGACACTGTGTTAGGTGTTTGATGGTGTGTCGTGAGTACACGGTTGTGGATCAACACCGCGTAGGGTGTTGATTAGTGGGCTTGACTAATAAGACAACGTCCAAATGAGTCGCACGGGTTAAGAAAATGGAAATGGCTCATTGCATTTCATATGCACTAGGGCACCCTAGAACAATAGGAGTGAGTGCATGAGGTGGTTCTTGAAGGTATTGGAGGGTTAACTTGACAATATTGTTGCTCCGGAGTGTGTCCACTCTACAACATCGGAGGGTTGTCCAGCTATAATATCAATCGTCAGTCACGCCCAAATTGATATACATCGGAGATTTAATCCACAAAATAGATTATCGATGCGTCCTTGTTATATCGAGGAAGGGTTGTCCATAGTTAAAAACAAATACCTTTGTTTGAAATGGTTTTTCATTCATAGCGAGTGCATATTTGAGGAGCCAATGAGGTCGAGGCATATGGGTGTAGAGACTGCTTGGTATCACCAGAAAAGTTATGTTACGAAGACACATGGTCATGTTTATCATAGACTTCGGGTTGTGTGATAGAGTCGGGATTGACTTGGGATTTGTTGCCCGTGACACTTGCATTGGGTAATGGAGCGTGAGACTCGTGCCCAGGTCATTGGTAATACCGGTGACAATTGTCGCGGGATGGCGTATGCATGTGAGGCAGTCGGTGAGTGACTCGGGATATATTACTCAATGACATATTGAGTGATGGAGCCGGCGAGAGCTCGGTACATGGGGCATGGTGAGTCGAGTCTCATTCATGGCTGGTAGACATTCAGGTAGACATGTGCACTAAGGTGGGGAGTAGCCCTTGTAGGAGATTATCACTATTGGGCTTTGCTCACCGTCACGTGGGACCCCAACTTCCGGTCTGGTCGGTCACGCGGGCGGGTGACCCACGTCGGGATCAGCGTATGAAGAAAGCGGATTAGTGGCTTTAATATATATTTTGTAAATATATATGGGTTGTAATTATTTGGCATAAAAGTGATGTAATTTAAACTCTTATGGACTATGGTTTTATAGTCATGTGCTTATATGTTTGAGTATTGATGCAGGGGCCCAAGTGGCCATTATTTTACTCTCATATAGACCTTGTGTGGTCATTGTTGATTATTGGACAGGTTGTACCTTCGGTAAACTCCCGATACAAAACTACGCCGATTTACCGTGAAGTGGTGTCGGGTAACCCAGCGTCCACGAGTATTCCTATGAGACCTGGCGGGACATCCAGCGTACCCCCGGTTTGGGGGCTTCCTGGTACGTACTAGCTGGTGATCGGTGAAAGTCATGGTTGCGGATAAACATCCCATCCTTGGCCACCGACTGGAAAGCTTCCTTATTCATCTGACGGGGAATGAGATGGAATAGTGCTCTACGCGAGCCGCCACCGGTACATGGAACACCTTGTTAAAGGGGCTCTAGTGGTGGATGATCTCTCGAGCACCCTCTAAATCGAGCTGACCATGCAGTGGGGTGGATCTCGTGTGGAGGAGCGTACGTGCTTTCGATGACTTACTGGTCAAAAGCGGCCTCCTCATGCTAAATACGTTATCCGTAGGCCTGGGCGGGTGTATCGGAGCAGCAGCTACCCCTAAGGGGGACCCCTCTCCAATTTCATCAACATTGGAAGGCCCTGATTTGGACCCCCTCCTCACAGGTGCAGGCGCTAACTAGGAGAGCCTTCCAGGCCAAATTTGTCCCGGTGGAGGCTCGATTAGATGAGTCCATGGGTGTGCACGATCCTTGCAGGGCCTCTTCATGCAGTGAAGGCACTTGGGGCGGCTTCGTCGGATATGGGGTGGACTCAGCCTGCGAGGCACATTGGCCGGTTACACATTTGTGCGGAAAACCCATCGATAAGCCTAGACATTTCCTCATCCTCGGCTGGCTGACTGGAAATTATGCCCGCATAGTCCATGAAGCCTTCCAACCTGGCACCGGCTACTTTCGTTTGACGATCCCTCTTCCTATCTCCTTCCTTCTTTTTAGTAGGGGTAGGCGGCGGACTTGGGGTATGTGACCGGGGACCGGGACCTCAGCAAGGCCTTTGTAGCGGCCTGCAGCGAATCACTGAGGCAGGTGGTGCACGAGAGAGCTACCCGTGGCGGACTTGGTCGGCAAGAGCAGTGCTCTCCTTAATGAGCTGCTGCGGGCAACGGCGAGGCAGCCGAGATGATGTAAGGAGAAGGGCGTGGGCGGCGGCTCTCCTGAGTTCCTCATGGATTAACGAGCTCATGATTGCGCTATGCCTTTGTTATCTCCAGTAATCGTCTGTCTCCAGGCCAGCAATCTCAATCCAATTGACTAGCCGACCACGCCTGCGCTTAATTGGATAGCATCCGGAAAATTGATGTGTGTCAAACACGAATCATCTAGCGGAACGTGATTTGCAACCGAGCTAAGACCAACCTAGGAACGTAAGAGATTGGTTCACATTAAAATGAAGCCCCAAAGAGCCAAGTGTCTCGTACCACGGACCCCTAACAATGACAAGCCCCTTAGCCTCTATCTTGAGGGAATCAGGGAGCTCGGTTAAAAATTGTAGCCGGGGACTGTGGGCTAACATAGACAGTCGGCTCCCGATCCCCATCTTCAATGTATAGACGAAACATATCTCTACCAACGAAATATTCGAAAAACATTAAGGTGAATAAGCACAGGAGGAGCTCGGGTGACTTGTAGGAATTGTTTCACCAACAACGAAACGGGGAAGTGAAGTTTAGGCTGGCTTTGCTCCCGAGGAGTAGACGGCGTTATCCGCTGTTCTATTAAAGAGAAGAAGAAGCCAGCCGGGTCCAGGCAATTCTAAACTAATGTCATCAGGGACTCGGTAGAAGGACCTCAGTTCCTCCACGAGACATAAACCACAAGGCTACTCCTTGATCTGAAGGACTCATTGGATCCCTCACGTACTTAACTTGAGCGGTGGAGTCTCCTCTTGACCTCTCATCATTCTAAAAGCAAATAAAGAAAGGGAAAGGGGATCAACTCGAGGATCTCTTAGCAAAACGATAGCAGGACCAAAACCCTAGTTTGAGGAGCTCTCTGAAAACTATTGGGACACACCCGGGGAGATAGTACATCCCCCAGCGTAATACGGTTCGAGTCGCCAGGAACCTACCAGCGGAATTGAAAAGCAGCAGCGTTCAAGGCAAGACTAGAACAAAACCAACACAAACAAAACAATCCTTGCAAGCAAAATCTGAAGATAAGGAGAAAAAACCCACCATGAGGTTGAAAATGGTCGGAATCCTTCAATGACTACTTGGCTGAAACCTTAAAGAGTATTGTAGATGCTCACAGGATTTTCGAGCAAAAGGCTTCTAAGTGACGCTAACTTCTGGATCCCTACCCCTATATAGGGTAAGGCACAAACAGGCGCATTAAATGCGCTAACAGACCGAACCAAGTATTGAGAAACACGCCCCTTTCACCTCACACTTCGTATTCATAGGGCGTTTTATCTTACAAGGCCTCTAAACCACACATGAGCTCACTGATTGTAAGAACCCAGCCCTTTGGGACTATCAATCACCGAGCCCATATTTCTATGGCCTGAGTGCGCTAGGCCTGTGTGGGCCTTGATGAACACGAGATGGTCGAGGCCCCGTCTGGCCATGCCAATCAAGCAGTCCAAGTCGAAAAATTCAAAAACACATTCACAACCATTAAAGGCTTCCCAAAAGCCATCTTCAGACGGGTTGCTCCCCTATCTGGCATACACAAAAAGAATGCGAGATAGAAAGTTTGGAGCAGAATTATGCCAAAAATCTTATTAAAATGCACCAATAGACATCAGTTGTTACACAAAACAAAAACAAATGTGTCAGAAACAACATGATGAGCCATTACAAATTAAATCAGAAACCAATACTCATTGATTGTCAAAAGAAAACAAAAACAAAAAGAAAGGAAAAAGTGGAAGAAAAAGAAGAGTCTGAAATATTATGTTTGAAGACTCCTCTCATCTCAGTCGTACACCTCGACCGTTGTGGCTTCGGAGGGCGCTAGGACAGGGGGGCACCTAGCCCTGGCGAAGAACCTTGGAAGAGGGCGATTGGCTACCTTGACTACTGCGATTACGGAGGACGCCAGGACAGGGGGGCACCTAGCCCTGGCGGAGAACCATAGAAGAGAGGAATTGGAAAAATCGGTCTCCCCACCTAGGACATCGGGTAGATCAACACAAATGTCGTTCTTAAACATACAATATCCATTAGCAGCAAACAACTACAGAGATTTCTGAAAGTCTACCCCTATAACTTCTCCACCTTAATCGACGTATGGATGCAGGTGAGGGAGGAAATCACAATGGGGGAAAAGCTTTGTGCAACGAAAGAGGAATTTGTTGGCAACTTCATGGACTTTAGAGCTTCACCCCAATATATAAGGAAGTAGCTTTAAAAAGCGCATTTAATGCATCATTGGAATATCGCGCATTGGAACATATGCATATTAATAACTGCAATTAATGCAGTCTTGAAACCCTGATATCTTTATTTGAAGGGCATAATCCTCGATCCAAATAAAAGGGGAGCATTTGTGAGTACCATGGCCCGGGCACTGGAGCCACTTCAGTAGGCCTAGCTCTTGCGAAGGCCTTCCACCTGGCCCGCATCATGTAGCATCCTAAGCCGACCTGCCGTATCAAAACCGTGTGGGAACTAACCAAACGGGGGAGTTTTAAACCCCGTTTGGGATCCTGAGTCCCTCAGTTGGCCATCCCACTGCATATGGAAAGTTCATTGTGGATAATACAAAATATATATTTATCCACGAATCTCCCAGTATCCAAATCTGATACGCGTCAAAAACGTAAATCCTTAATAAGGGAAAATTAGTCCTTGATAAGGAAAGAAATATCTTATCACCAAAATTACAGTTATCTTTCAGCAACCAAGGAGGCCAGTATAAAGAAGACTCCCCATGAGGGAAAGGTAAGGTAAGCTCCAGCTACTATTCAACTCTCTTGCCTGCTTTCTCCTTTCTTGACTTAATCATTGAAGGCGCCGACATACCTGCAGGACTCCTTTTTGCGGGATTACATCGTTCTGTGATGCCTTAGAATTAGACGATCTGATAGACAGGTTAAAATGAGTCAAATTCGTGCTATATGGATTGACATGAATATATTCGTTTATTAAGCAGTTATGATTAACTGCAATTTGATCATATTAACCAACAAGCCGTATTGAGTTGGGGGTCTTGTCAAATTTCATGAGCTATATATGAATTTTCTACCAACTAGACATAATTGACAAATTTTGGGAAAAGAAATTAAAACAAATTAATAAAATAATTTAAAGAATTATTAAATAACAGAAGTATAAAAGGAATTAAATATTAAAAGCATAAATAAATATTAACATGAATGAAATTTTGATCTCGTGTTTGAAATTAAATATTATTTTGGAATAAATACATAATCATTTTCATGTATTGTTTTATTTTTATCATAACATCAATTATTTGTAGCATATATATATATATATATATATATATTTTTTTATAAATTAAACACTTAAGTGCTCCCTCCCTACTTCTTTCTAAGCTAGGTGATATTTTTTTATAATAATATTTTTTTAAGGGGCATTTTAGGGTATTAATAATAAACTCATTTTTAATTATTCACAATGTTCCTGCTGATTAGGGAATGGCAATATTGTAGGCATGATGAATATTTTTATAATAATATTTTGAATTTCGTTTTTACTGAACCAACGCATTTAATGGAGGGACGAATTCTGGATGGGTATATGAGATGTTTTCCAGCTCAAGTGGAATGAGGTATTGTTTTCTCCACTTCACCCTGACCTGACACATATAAAAATAATTTTAAATATTAAATACTTTTAAATGTTATTATTTATTTTAATATAATTAAAGAAATTCAAAACAAATTTAAAACATTAAATTTATTATTAAAAACATTAAATAGGCTGGTTGAGTTGATTGGGGTACTTATCAATAACTGATAACTT
The DNA here is from genome assembly GCA_016808115.1 of Tetrastigma voinierianum. Lineage (NCBI taxonomy): Eukaryota > Viridiplantae > Streptophyta > Magnoliopsida > Vitales > Vitaceae > Tetrastigma > Tetrastigma voinierianum. Next base: position 21,513 of record JAEQBH010004891.1, on the reverse strand, counting down.
ATTCACCCTCAGCTCTAGGAGAAAACTTGATAAACTCATCTAATCAACTTCTAATAGCTTATTAAGAGCTAATGGGGAATAGACAACTTTCCTTTTTATCATTCACTCCCTATTTATATAGGAAAGTACCTGATTTTATTTTTATTTTCAAATCTTATTATATAGTATGTAAATTATCTTTTTATAATTTTTATAAAACTTAATTTTATTAAATGATAGATAAATAAGATGATAAAATACGTTAAAAAATCATTTATCTTCATAATTTTATTTAAAATTTAAAGATTTAATGAATATTAAAGATTAAAATATTTAAGGTTTTATTATGGTAATTAATTTTTTTTAATTTTATTATTAATTAAAATCCTATTACAATATTTTTATTTTATTTTATTTTTACTATTTTATAGAAGATAAATAAAATAAAGCATATATTATTTTAATAATTACGATGTATGTTGAAAATGTTTATTTAATAAATTATTTTTTACATATGTAATAAATAATCTTTTAATAATAAGAAAACACTAAATCTAAATAACAATAATAATTCACAAAAAACATTGGAGTTCTCTTTTTCAAAAATTCAGTCTCGTTCCAATGACGAGTAGAAACGTCTTGACTCTGTGTCAAGTGAGAGTTATGGCTTCCTCGCCAGAGTAGGAGTTGATAGGGAAACAAGTGAACTTGGAAGTATTAACAGATCTTTGTGACAAGATATCCATTGAGGATGAGGAAAAGGTGGGACTGGAGGTAGATTATGGGGAGAATGAACAAGCGGATGAAAAACTGAAATGGCGCATAGTTGGAAGATTTTTGACAGACCGAGCTATCAACTCCCAGACCATGAAGAGTACGTTATCGGCTATATGGAGACGAGTCAAGGGAGTTTTCATTAGGGGCATCAACCCAAATCTATTTCTCTTCAAATTCTTTCATGAGCTAGATATGGAGAGAGTAATCAAGGGAGGGCCTTGGACTTTTGATCGACATCTTCTCCTTATGAAGCCTTTATCAGTAGGGGAAGAACCATCGACAGTAGAACTGAATCATACCGAGCTTTGGGTACAAATATATGACATGCCAATCGGGTTACAATCCGAGCGTCTATTAAGGGACGTCCGGAATTTCATAGGAGTGTTTGTGGAGTCGGATGTAAGGAATCTGGACGAGAATTTGAAGGCTTACATGCGCATTCGCATTGCCCTGGACATTCGTAAACTGATGAAAAGGAAGATGAAAATTAAGAAAACGAGAGGGGAATGGGGCTGGCTGCATTTCAGGTATGAGAGACTTCCATTATTTTGTTTCTTTTGTGGGGTGATTGGTCATGCAGATAATTTCTATGAGAAGTGTTGTAGAGCCCGTGTTCGTTCTCAAGACAGAAAATATATATTCGTGTTTGTTCAAAAAACATAAACCAAAAATATAGAGGAAACAAACACAGGCGGCAGGCCCAACGGCGTTGTGTCCTTAAGGCAATTTGGCCCCTCAACTTGTATCGAGGATAGTGGACAATCGTCTCCCAGGATAGAACGGATCTCCTTCCTCCGAAGTGGTACGTAGTCGGAGGACTCCGATGAACTCAATTATATACAGAAAATCGCACAAGATGAATGATAAGGGTAATGCAGTGAAGTGAAGGTTTTTCGTTATTCAAAAAATTGGAAAAAGCGGGAGAATAAATAGACGGAAGTGTCTCACGAGCAGGACGTATGCGTTCGAAAGGTATGAACCAAGCATTGTGTATGCGTTAGATGTGGGACACACTTTTTCATTCTGATGGGTTTTGTGGAAGCTAAGTCTGACAATCCCACATGAATGAAAGTTATGATATCAATGCTCCGAGTGTATGCATGAAGGATGCAAAGTGCGATTATTCCATGAAACGTTGCATCGGGATAAGTAATCCCGAGGACTTTGAACTTTCCTTAGTGGGAAACCTATCGGGCTTACTCGGTCAATCGTGAGCTTGATGTCTTTGAGCTGTCGAAATTTCGTGTAAGCCTAGACAATAAATCACACAACTTTTCTCGAACAAAATTGGTTCTCCTTTGTTGTGTTCGTTTGGACATGAACACTTTGGTCTCATGAGTGTTTTTAGATGGTCGTGCTACTTGATTCTCACGACGACCCTCACTTCACACTCACATAGGTGATTTCTGAACATATAATTTCATAATTATTAAAAGCCTTTGCTTAACCTTCACATATTAATGCTGTCTTTATCCGGGAATGGGTAAAACAAATTTGGCAGTACTCTACACTGTCTTCATAACTTAGTTGTCCCTTTGAACCTAGATCCTGGGATCTCCAGTCAACTAGGTAGGGTGTCGCTATGATGACTTGTTTAGGGCTAAGTATTCCCTTGATGTTTGCAACCATCTCTCTAGTTAGGCCTTTGTCGATGGATCCATGATATTATCTTTTGACTTCACATAGTCAATGGTGATAATTCCACTAGAAAGAAGTTGTTTTATTGTGTCATGTCTTCGACGTACGTGTCGAGACTTACCATTATACATGACATTCCTTGCCCTTCCTATTGCCGCTTGACTATCACAATGTATACATACAACGGGCACTGGTCTAGGCCAATTAGGAATATCTTCCAAGAAATTTTGAAGCCACTCGGCTTCTTCACCGGGAAAACTTTTATCCAAGCAATAAATTACGATTCTATAGTGGATCTGGCAATACAAGTTTTGTTTGGATGATTTCCAAAGACACTACCGCCGCGCAGTGTGAATATATCACTTGTTGATTTGTTTCCTTAGTGCGGTTATCAATTTGCATCACAGTATCAGCAATCTTGCTGATATTGTGTAATGCAAAGCATAATGTAGTATGCCTTACGTAGCCGATAAGCGTTTCATAGTTTTCCAATGATTTTCATTTGGAATTGCTTTATCATCGGCTGCTTGCTAACGCACAAACTATGCGGCCTAGTACGGTTCATGACATACATTAAGCGCTGAGTATACTAGCATACTCATTTGAGCTTTGTTTTCACCGGTATTCTTAGAAAGATGTAAATTAACATCTATCGAATTCTTTGGTACAATATCTAGATTCTTGCACTTTCGAGAATCATTTCAATATAATGGGATTGTGATAGAGCTAATCCTCGGATGTCCTTCCTAGTTTAACTCTAAAATGACATCGGCGACCCTCATATCTTTCATTTCAAATTTGCCGAGCAAGCTTTTACGATTTTCTTAATAGTCTCACCATCATTGCTGTTATAGCATATCGTCCACATATAGACATAAAATGGCAAAGCAATTGAGTTTGCTTAACATATACACATTTATACTTTCATTAATCTTGAAACCATTAAATGACATGACTTAGTCGAATTTAGCATGCCATTGTTTGGTGCTTGTTCAATCCATAGAGTGACTTGATAATGGAAGTATACTTTACGCTCTTGTCAGGAACAATGAACCCTTAGGTTGTTCCAAAATATATTTTCTTCTTCCAAATCTCCGTTTAAGAAGAAGTAGTTTTACATCCATTTGATGGATTTCAAGCTTATACACACATTTGGTATAGCAATTAGCATCCTTATAGTGTAATTCTAGTAACGGTGAATAAGTATCAAAATAATCAAGATTTATATGTTCTTTGTATCCTTTTACTACAAGCCTAGCCTTATATTTATCAATAGCACCATCACGGCTTTCATTTTCCTCTTGAAAATCCACTTACATTGTAATTAGTTTATTACCGGGAGGAAGGTCGACCAATTTCCATGTATGATTTGACGAATGCGTTCAACTTCACTTATTGATAGCTTCTTTCGGAAGCGAAGAACTACAAGGCGAAGTCATAGCTTCTTTGAATGTCAGGGTTCATTCTCAGGTCACGTTAAGAAGTCGGGTCAGGCGTGGAAGTCCTTTGTCTTTTACTACGTCTAGGTTCATCCTCCATTGGATCACTTCTAGATATAGTATCTCGAGACCTCTTATTATTATCAATAGACTCATATACTATACGGAAATATATTTTCAAAGAACGAAGTGTCCCTTGATTCAATGATCGTATTGACATGTATATGCGGGATCTCGACTTGTGAACGAGAAAGCGATATGCATTCTTTATTAAGGCATATCAGATAAAAACAGTCCAATAGTCTTTGGTCCTGCCTTAACCTTTTTAAGGCGTAGGAACATGACTTTAGCTAAACACCCCACACTTTGAGATAATTCAAGTTAGGCATTACGCGCTTTCCATTTCTCATAGGGAGTTTGTTGTATCTTTCTATGGGTACTACATTTAAAATAAAATTCGCCGTTAAAGCTTCCCCACAAATTACGTATTGGCTTGAGAACTATTCAACAATGCATTCATTTTTCCTTTAAACACCGGTTTTCCTTTCCATACTCCATTAGATTATGGTGTATAAGGAGCAGTCATTTGGTAGACGATACCAAACTTGGTATAAATTTCCTCAAATGGAAATTCATATTCACCTCCTCTGTCACTCCTTATGATTTTAATTTTCTTGTTCAACTGAGTTTGTGACGCCCCAAAACCCGGGGGTCCGTTGACTACCCGTCAACCCGTGGAATACAAGTGGACGTCGGGTTACTCGACCCCACTTCAGAAAATCGAGGCGAAGTCTCCGCACATGCAGGGAGTTCTACCCAGTACATCACACAAATAAACATCCCCGAACAGGTCGATATATGCAATATACATCGATATAATAGCTTGGGCCCATAATAGTACTCAATATGCATATCGAACTATATCGATAGTTTGAGTTAATAAGCTAACTGCCTCTGATACGTATATTAAAACAGAATTCAGCTCTTATGTAGAGCATCATGAACCACGTTAAAACTCTTGGCAGTAAGCCTGCAGGGCGAGTCGTCTGCTCGCCTTGTTACTGTACTGTAAAGGGGATCCCACGACGGGGTGAGCTAAAGCTCGATGGGAAGAATCGCAAGTGGGGAATTTCGCCGCTGTAAGTGCGGTCGCGATGTTCCCGATTTAAACAAACATTGAGCAAATGCATGATCCTACTTGAATAATATACGTGACCCGACTCGGATCAGAGCCTCACTTGAGCTCTCTCACACTGGCCTAAGCCTCGTGTAGGAATTATTAATTTATTAATTGGGCAACCCTCCGATGAATATATATCAATTGGGCAGCTCAGACGTTGATATATATTAATTGTTGTGGACTACCCTCAGATGAATAAATATCAGAAACTGAAGTAGCTCAGAGCGGATTTGATATATTCTTTAGTTTGTGGACTACCCTCGGATGAATAAATATCAATTGGCGCTCAGAAGCGGTTGATATATTATTTAGTTTGGACTACCCTCCAGTCATTTAATATTTTAGACTACCCTCAGAGACCACTTTCCTCTGGAGCTCATCTCATGCACTAACTCCCATAATCCTAGGATGTTCAGTGCATATGGAATGCATGTATGCCAATTCAATACGATTTAATCACATCTGAAATATATAAACATGAATATATTAGCATAAAAATTAAATCACACAAACATGTTATGTAATTATCATTTCTAACGCATCAAAATTAGCTCTCTTGGGCTAATATTCAAACACAAGCAGTCGATTCGAATTAGCAACTAAACGCATAATTTTACGAAAAATGATTCTTGAATATTGTTTAGAATAGTGAAACCCTCGGATTTTATTCGAAAGATCCTAAATCAGCGGTTCACTTAGTGAACCCGAAATTATGACATTCATTGGAATTCAATCAGCATGATTTAACACCACCAGTACCCGTTTCCATACCCACTGCGGCCATGGAGCAGCTACGGGCTGCTCAGTTTAATTTCAAAAATTGTATTAGTGGTCCGTGTTTGGGACCGATCCAGCAACCCCTGATAGCCTCGATCGCATTCAGACATTAGAAAAACACTAGAAATGGGGAATAAAGCGTAGGGAGAAAATCTGCATAGAGGAGTTTGAAGAAACTCCGATCGAGGAGTCCATAGCGTAGCATCGCGTAAACGTTTCTCATGCTTGCCACAGGCCGCAATAGCGAGTTGGATTTATCGCAAATCTAGAGAGAAGGTAGAGACCTTCTCTCTAACCCCCACCATTTTCGGCCACTGCAGCTTCTGCTTCTCCAAATCACGATTTTGGCTTTTGAAATGTGGGAGATGAGCACTGTAGCAAGTTTTGTCCTTTAGTTCATTAGTTCATTTAACTAATTAATTTCATGTTTTTCAGGTTTGACGTTCATTATCTGACCGTCCATTTTAAATCGTTTACTCTTTAAATGCAGCTTATGGTACATGATCTGCGTGTTGTGCCTTTAGTCGCGTAGAAATCGATTTACGGCTGTGAAGCGATGCCTCGAAAACGTGCCGACTCCGTATCTCGGCAAATTGCGAAATTTCACGTGCCTTTAGATTTCGCGAGCGATTCAACGGTGCAATCCGTTTCGTCATACGAGATCTAGGAATTAATTACGGACTTTAACCGTAATTATAATTTTGTAATCAAAATTACGATTTTGCCCATATTCGGCATTTTGGAATTTCTCGGGTCTTCTGAGTTTCAACCGACCTTATAAGATTTAAAAGCATTCACGACCTCATCTTTGCTACTAAGCAAAAGTAAACATAACAATACATGACAGTCATCTACAAAGTAATAAAATAACATACCACCTCTTGATAATTGATTTCATATCGCATATATCTGTGTGTATTAAATCTAAAGGTTCTGAAAGTTTATTATCTACATAGTGGAAAGGGGGCTTAGAAAATTTAGATTCAGCACAAACTTGACATTTCTCACTTGGACAATCAAAATTCGGCAACAGCCCCATATTCATTAATTTCTTTATTGACTTATAGTTAACGTGTCCTAGTCTAGCATGCCAAATGTTAGGAGCTCAAAAGCACATAAGAAGAAGCAACTTTATTCAAATCATCCTTAGTTCTGACAGTCATTTACATTTAGCTTGAACAAACCATCACTCGAGATAACCCTTTCCTACATACATCTCATTTTTTTGAGAGAACAAACTTATCGAATACAAACCAACTTGAAGCATTCTTGCTAAGGAGAGATCGACACTAAATTCTTGCGAACATCGGCACATACGGAGCATTAGTGGTAATGCAATCTTTCGGATGTCATCTTTAAAAGCGTCTTCGACACCTTCAACCTTAGAGGTTGATATGAATTACCAATATAAGTTTTCATCACCCCACGGTTGTGTAGGGCCGAAAACATCGTCTGTTTGCCGCGGTCTTGACGATTGCTCGGTATCAATCCACCACTCATGGGGTTTCCACCATATTACACTTTCGGATATCATAGCGGTCGGATTGATATCATCAACACCGTGGATATCTTTTCTACCATATTGGCACAGCGTTTTCTACATCGTTTCTTAGCTCTGGAGTCTTTGGCTAGATGTCGGACTTGCCTGATTGAAGCACTTGCCAACGAACTTCTTTAGGCCTTGGTTGAATCCCTCTCGAGAGGCGCTAGGAATTTTCCACTCTTCTTGTTGGGTTTAGATCACTTGACAACATTGGCCCCTTGAAACTTCTAGATTAACTGACTTTCTTCTCCAAACAACCTATTGTCTTCCTCAATCTTAAATCCAAACAATCAAGTCTTCGCCGATAGCCCTTCCGTCAGATAATTTTTGAAATCCCTCCAGGATGGTGGCAGTTTTTCAATGAACGCAGCCACTTGAAATGTCTCACTTAGAGTCATTCCTTTAGCATGAATATCATGCACAACCACTGGCCTTTTGAACCCGACTTAAGACGGCTCTCGAATCAACCATCTCGTGCTCCGTAAATTTACCGGCAATGAATTTCTCTTCACCGCATCTTCGCTTCAGATTTTCGTCTGCACTATCCCACAACCCCAGCCGCTTTCAAATGGACTATAGACGCGAGAGTATTTTCCGCATCGTTGAGGACATAGTTATGGCTACGAAAGTCAATGATTCCACATGCATCCACAAAGCAGCCCAACTTCTTTCTTTATCCGTCTCTCCAACGCCCAATTTAGGACACCATTCTCATTGAGGAATCTTGCCAAGTTCAAGGTCGCGGAGATAACAACATCTGGTCGCCATCTCTAAAATCTGCACTATCAACCTTTATGGCTTTTCTCCATGATTCGAATCGAAGCAATCCAAAGTCAAGGCGGTTTACTTATGAAACGATAAAAATGGTAAGATATTCAAAATTTGAATACGAACATAAACGAACAGAAAGTGTAATACCGTATTCAAAACTGCAGTCTTCAAAAACGAAAAACAGAAACTGCAATCTTACAAAATCGTTTGTTAAAAAGAAATTTGAATAAACTGTAACAAATATTTGAATACAGAAACAAAAGTTCCAAAGTCCAAAAACGAGCAGAGTCAAAATCTCCGTTTAATGAATACAGAAATAACAAATATTTGCATACAGAAACAAAAGTTCCAAAGTCCAAAACCGAGCAGAGTCCAAATCTCCTTTTAATGAATATAGAAATAAAAAATATTTGCATACAAAAACAAAATGTTTGAGTCAATATTTCGTCAGAAACAAATTCAAACTACAGCACAAAAAAAATGTATAGTACAAAAAAAATGTTTGAGTCAATATTTCGTGTCAGAAACAAATTCAAACTGCAGTCTTCAAAAATGAGAACTGTAGTACATAAACTAAATGTTTGAGTCAAATTTCATCAGAAATGCTTTTACATTGCAGCAATTAATGTTTCCCCCCACATAGTATAGCCTTTGTTGCTTTTTGATATAGAATTTGAATATAAAATAAACGAAAAACTGCAGTAAATACGAAACGAACAGAAAAAACTGCAGTAGAGAAACGAAAAAAAAATATTTGAATACAAAAACAAATATTTTAATGTAAAACTGCAGTAAAAAAAAATTTGAATAGGCATTTTTGTAATACCGAACAGAATGAAAAACTGCAATGCAATATTTGTACTGCATAAACAAACAGAACAAAAAACGAACATAACGAAATTCTGTATTACAATATTTGTACTGCAGAAACGAACAGAATAGAAAACGAAAAGAACAAAATTCTGTATTACAATATTTGTACTGCAAAAACGAACAGAATAAAAAACGAACATAAACCAAATTTGTCTTAAGGACACAATGTTTTCATTGGCCTGGCCGTCTGGTGTTTATTTCCTTCATATTTTAGTTTGTTGAACGAACACTAATACATTGTTTCGAGAACGAAATATGGGCCTATGTTGCTTCGACAATTATCAGAAAGGCATGGAGATGCCATACGGACGTACTTGGCTGAGAGCCACGACACGTGTTATAAGTAAGATGCTGGAAAATCGGTGGCTAAAGCACTCTACCGATGATGGTTCCGGTAGTACCCAAGAGGGAAAGATCCATAACGTGTAAAATCAAGTAATCTGATCGTATGAAGATACTAACAACATAATCAGAACATATGCAGAAGCAAAATGCCAGGATGTACATACCTCTAACAATTGTTGAGAAACAGAGAAACTGGAATACACTTTTGGTTCTTCTAAACCCTTTCAAAATAACTGAAGCGCGAATTTTCTCTCATTTATCTAAGTAGACTTTAGTGGACCCAAAATGCGCAGTCATTTTCTTTATACTTACTGTGCCATCATAGATCTTCTGAAGAGTGGCAAGGGTTGGGGAAAGATGTTATGGGAGATTCAATTTGAATTTTAAATTCAAATTGATATGGACCATTCTAACATTCTTCCACTTGGTCCATATACTACAACACCTATCATAAGAAAAAACTAAATATATAAATCATGGCGATAGGTCCTCTTATAATGAGTAATATCTTCCATGTATTACAATATATCAAGTTCCTCAACACAAACTTAAACTAATGAATAAAACGATACGCTTATTCGTTGTCCAAGCTTAATGATATTTCAAAATAATAATAATCTGAAATGTACAAAACCATAAGGAGAAAATATCATATTGAATAAGAGTTTCACAAAAACGTAATGCACGCATAATAAATACATCGTGGAACCAAGTCTCATTTGTACTACATGATCCTTAAAATACTTAGGTGGCATGCCTTATTAAAGGATCAAGAAGCATTGACTCTAATGTGTTCAATGACCAATTTTTCTTTAACACTTTCTCTATGACTGGCATTTAATGTCGATATGCTTACTTCGATTTCCACTCTTGTTGTTCTTAGCCATAAATATCATGAATCGGTTATCATAATACAACTTTACTCGCTGGAGATGTAATCCACAATTCTAAGCCCAGATATGAAACTCTTTAACCATACACCATGCGAGCTAGCCTCAAAACAAGATACGAACTCGGCTTCCATAGTGGAAGTGGCAGTCAAGGTTTGCTTCGCACTTCTCCAAGATGTACCCACGTTTAGCTTCGAAAATATAACCGGATGTTGATTTTAAGAGAATCAACACAACCAGAAAGTTTGAATCGGAGTAGCCAATCACCTCCAAACTATATGTTCGTCTATACATAAGGATGTAATTCTTTGTTCCTTGAAGGTATCTCATCACCTTTCAAACTCCAAATGGTCGAGACCCGGATTACTTTGATATCTTCCCTAATAACACTCCAATAGCAAATGCAATAACAAACGCACATAATTATATATTAGCTTCCAACAATGGTAGTTGTTGGCAATGCTCTTATGTCTGCCCAATCATTTGGTAATCATCAAACTAATGAGTGTTACCTTTCAAAATGAAAAGCATACCATGAATATTTTACAAACTCAAATTATCGATATAGGTTTCAGACAAACCAAAATGTCAGATTTTCCCTATATTGATCCAATGCCACATATAAGAGTTGCCCCACCCATATCCTTCATATCAAAGTTTTCGAGAAATTATGTTTCCATCTCTCATATAACAAACCTTTATTATCGCTGCAAGCAGTATCATCATCCACATATAAATACAAGAAAACAAATCTTAATTCCCACTAACCTTCTCAGATATACATTGATCCATGATATTCCTTCGAATCGAATGAAGCAAATGATCATGGAATTTCAAATACTATCATGGATGTTTGTTTTAATCTATATATAGATTTCTGCTGCAAACTAAATGCTCACCTTTACTAGAGGAGAATCCCGCAGTTTGCTTCATGTGTTCTCCTCTGTGATACCATTAAGGAATGACGCTTACATCAATCGATGTAAATCAAAGTCAAAATAGGCAACTAATGCCATGATTATCCGAAGAGAATCTTTCTTAGATACAAAGAGAAAAGTCTCCGTGGTAGTCGATTCCTTCCCTTTCGATGGAACTTTCGCAACTAGTCTACCTTTTATGTCTCTCGATGTCGCCAATGAATCCTTCTTCGCTTTAAAGACCCATTTACATCCAATGGCTTTATACCATCGTAACTTAACGAGATCCCAACCGTTAGGATGCCATAGGAATTCATTTCTTCTTTCACGGCTCGCACTATGAGTTAGACTTTAGAACTATGGCTGCGGAAACGCTTTCTGATCATTTCTACCCAATGTTATAGTGTCCAACTTCAGAAATACACTATATAATTATTAGGAATTGCTAATTTCCTAATCCTCGTGAGATCTTCTTAATATTGCTTCATCATTTTCTCGAGGAATTTGTTGATCATCCTGTTCAATCAAGTTGTTCAACAATTTCGAATTTCTTCATCGGGCAACTCGATCTACGTGATCAATATCAACAATATGTGGAACTTCAGAAATGCATTGCCTCACAATTCTGGCTGTACTTCGAGGAGTGCGAATGACAATCCACCATCGCTTGAACTAGAGGATTTACCTCTATAATGATCCCTTCCTAAACAATGTCTCGAAACTCGATCACTCCCACCGATTAAGTCATTCAAAGAAATTTCGCATTTGATTCCACAATCCTAAGTAATGGAGATGCAAAATAAAAATCTATAACCCCTGGACCTTCAGCATATCCATGTTAGTAATAGTGCTCTTGTGCCTATTGTATGACATGGTATTTGACTATTTTTATGAGAATTTATTATTATGATGATTTGCATGTTTATTATATATAATGTCCTTCGAATAATAATATTATTAATTATTCTTAAATGTCCCTAATCGGTTATCAAGTATGGAATAACAATGAATTAAGATTAGCATAAAGTTTGGATCGATATTCACGGATGAATACGTGTATGAGATACAAATCAAATTTAAGATCTATTCGTTGAGAACAAATATCGATGACCGGCCTTGAGATTAATCCATTGACGTGCTCATGTAAGCTAATCTCATTACACATTAAATCCTTCGACCGGAGACGCTATACTTCTCAAATATGCGAATATTGTGTTTTGATATAATCAAACGTTGTCTTTAATCTGATGACTATAAAGGCGCACTTGGAACATACAAGAATTATGCAGTGAGATACGAGCGATTAAGATGAATTTGTCCCTCTTATTATAAATATAGATATCTCTCGGGCCCCCGACAATCGGACCGGTAAACGACGGTCGCGGCTCAAATGAATCACGGAGATCACGTCATTTGTTTAGTCGTACTAATCGGGCTTTGTAATCAAAGATAGAACGATATATTGACTTCTTGTCTGGCGCCTATATTCTATCAAGATATCACGAGACAAAAGGATTTACGCTATTACTATATTGGCATTGCCTTGATCATGAGCTTTCATTTGAATCCCTGGTAGCTTCATAACGTCTCACAGAGCCACTCGCGACTTGTAGATCAAAATGTGATTGTGCCTACTACCAATGTTAATCAACCCATAGTGGTCGCATTAAGAACAAATAAATAAATCTGCTATGGTTTTCACCAGAATAAATTGCTTATTACATAAATCGCGATGGTTTTTCACTCAGAATAAATTCGTTTATTACATAACGGTTATGGTTAATGGGCAGGTTAAATATATAATATTACCCGCTTTCCTTATCTCGATAAGGATTTGAATTTAAATTGTTATTATTTAAAGAGTTTTAAATATAGCACAAATTTGCTCTTTATCCGATAAGGATTTGAATTTAAATTGTTATTATTTAAAAGAGTTTAAATATATAATAAATTCGTGCTTGACTAAAACCCTAGAAGACTTATATAAATATATATGTGAGACATATATATATATTTAGTGGTAGTCATCTTTTACAAAGGGAACAACCAAAAATAGAGAAAAAGAAAAGAAAAACCCTAATTTCGTTTCAAGATCGAACCCGAACTCAAAGATTCAACAAGACTTTTATTATTTGTTCGTGTGTGGATACTTGTAGAGGGTGGTCGCCGTAAAGGCAAAGACTCGAAGATCCGAACAAAACTAAGACGCAGCTTTGAAGGTTTAACCGAATCGATCTACAAGTGCGTAGTAAGTTTCATGCACTCTTCCCTTCGCTTTTTGCGAAACGATGATCCTTGGTGGGTTAAGGGATAAATTTTTAAATTCACAGATTATGTTCAACTTATTGATATTCTACCGTAAGCCAATAGTGGTATCAGAGCCACTGCGGTTTTCATAAAAATCGATACGGCATTTGATCGTATGTGGCGTGGGATGTATATGATTCTGCATGATTGTAGTTTTTGAATATATGTGATATTATAATTGTGCGAACTACATAGTTAATAAGGTTTTGTTAAGGTATTAATTGGATTGAACTAACCTAAAAAGGATTCGTTAATATGATTAAGAATCGAATGTGGACATTGCCATTAAAGTGTTTAATAGCATGTTATATGATTCATTTGTCTTAATCCGTATTAATACATGGATCGACCATATATCAATTTCGATTTATCAATGATTGTTTATGGTGTTTAAAATAAGCCCTATGTGTATGAGATTATTTTAAATTACAACAATAATTAGTTGTTATTTAAATTCGAATTTAATTTTTTGAGAAAGTTTAAATTGCCATTAAATTATAACAAATAATTAATTTGTTATATTTTCTTATTGATAAGAAAATAATCCTGTAGTGTTTTTAATAATAATATAAATTGCTTTCCTTATCCGATAAGGAAATTCGTATTTAAATTGTTATTATTTAAAAGAGTTTTAAATATATAATAATATAAATAAATTCGCTTTCCTTTATTTGATAAGGATTTGAATTTTTTTTTAAATTGTTACTATTTAAAGCGCTTAAATATATATAATGATATAAATTTGTTTTTATCCGATAAGGAAATTCGCTTTTGATTTAAAACTCTAGCAGATCTATATAGATATATATATATATATATATATATATATATATATATATATATATATATATATATATATATATGTGGAGACATATATTTTTGGGTGTAGTCGCTCTTTAAAAATTTTCTAAGGATCTGCCCCGACCCCGTGAGGGCGCCCCCGACCCCCCGATCGCTAACCTAAGCAGCGTGAACCGCCGTAACAAACAGAGCACCTTGCGAATTTAATTGGCTTTTAAACACACGCCTATTATAATTTCTATTTTTAATGCAAATTGTTTATGCTATATGATAAATACGACATATTTTGCATACTAGTTGCTTAACATGGCAAAGTAATGTGATGACCTTTTTTTTTACCAATGTGATTTATTATGTTATTATTATTGCTTTACAAGGTTGTAATTATAAATACGCCTTGCATGCCGCTTTTGTTTTATTGTAATTTTATTCTTTACTATTAGTAGTATTTATTTAATTGTTGTAATAAAACAAGAGACAATGCAAGCTATTTGAAGTCATGCAATCCAACCATGATGATGGAGGAGCTAGGTGTCTATGCGCAAATTGGTGGTCAAATCGACATCATGGAGCCGCTTATTACTACCTAGGAATGACTGTTGATCTTCATCGGGCTTATGGAGATCAATCTAGATTAAGGTCATACCGTGACACGTTTATTATATGCATGTATGAGATGCTATGTGTATGATGTTACATGAGTATGTGATACTAGATGTATGATGAGATCTATTAATTGGAAAAAATTCAAAATCAATCAAGATCCCTCAGCTTACAAAATTTAAAGTTAACATGCCATCCATATTTAAACACTGTCAAAACCTTTTTTATCACCTTAATGTGGGTTCTACCAAAGTAGAAGTACATTAGGTTACATTAGTGAGACAAGATGAGTAATGGTGCTACCCATATGTTTAAAAAATGGTTTAACTTTATTAGGGTTATCAAAACGGTTTCAGTCTAATGGCATTAGATGATTTAAACATGCTGGGACATATGATGTCAAAATCCCATAAATATCTAAGAGTTGCATGAGATGTAATTGGTAAGAGTTACTCTACCTAAATAAATAACTTAATTTTAAGTGTCATGCCAAAGTCAATTTAAAGTTGAGTAAAATATGGATCTTAGCTCACTAGATTAATATGATTATTCTTGAGGGTTGTTAATTTAGTAAGAAATTTTCATAATCAAAATACTTATCGAACTTTGCATTCATTGTAGATGGCCAACAATAACAACAACAATTCTACTATGTCACTACGATCAGTCCTTGAGAAGGATAAACTTATCGGGATTCAACTTCCGATCAATAAATTTGAGAATTGTTCAAACAAGAAAGGAAGCTTTGCTGTCCGAAGAACTCTCTCCCTCAAGAACTAGCTGATAATGCTCCAGAGCTGAAAAGAATGCTTATGAGAAGCATCATAATGACTCTATTGATGTTGCATGCTTGATGCTAGCTACCATGAGCCTCGAATCCTCGCATGATCCGAAATTATGGAAGCTTATGATATGATTCAATCTAAGGAAATGCCCTAGTACCAAGCAAGGCAAGAAAGGTATGAGACTACCAAGGCAACAGACTCTGCAAGACGCTGAGGGTGCTTCGCTTAGTGCTCATGTTCTAAAAAATGAAAGGCCATATCGAAAGCACCTCGACAGGCTGGATTTCCACGAGCCAAGAGTCGGGCAACCCGATTTGATCCCGACCACTTCCTCGATAGTTATGGCTAGTTTGTCATGAACTATAACATAACGAAGGACAACTTATCTCGAGCCGTGATACGATGCTTAAACCGCCGGAAAATATTAAAACCAAGTCCCAGCTATGTTCATGGTTCAAATGGAAAGGGCTTTAAGAAGAAGGCAAGGGCAAGGGCAAGGGCAAGGGCAAGGGCAAAGGAAAGTCCAATGCCTCAACCGAACCCAAACTCGAACTCAAGGCTAAAGCCTCAAAGGAGGTGTGTTTGTTTTGCAATGAACCCGTCATTGGAAGAGAAACTCTGCGTTTTATTTAGAGGATCTAAAGAAGAAGTGTAGACCGTGAGACTAGTCTTTCGTGTATTTATGTTATACAGATTAATTTTTTACTCCTTCATTCCCTTGGCATTAGATACTGATGTGGATCTCACATTTGTGTCAAATGTGCGTGGCTCAAAAGAAGTAATAAACATTAACTACTAAGAAATTTAAGTCCAAATGATTTAAATTCAACCTATCTTTGGCATTGTCGCCGCCATATAAATGAGAACGCATCTCAAAACTCCACTGTTGGACTTTGAATTCATTTGATTCGAATCATATGATATGTGAATCTTGTCTATCGGGTAAGATGACAAAGGATCCCTTAATGGACACAAAGGAAAGGGCCAATGAATTATTGGATTTCATACATACAGATAAAAAGTGGACCTCATTAAGTTCAGATGCTGTAGAGGAGGTTACAAGTACTTCATTACATTTACCACTTCACAGATATGGTTATGTCTACTTGATTTGACATAAATCGAATCATTTGAAATGTTCAAATCTTTCAAAATGAAGTAATACAAAATCAACTTGGCAAGACAATCCAAGGCACTTCGATCTGATCGAGGTGTATGGCTTGAGCCAAGAATATGATGACCACCTGTAACTTCAGGGAATCATTTCATATCACCCTCGAACAAATGAAACGGGTGTGTCCTAGAGGAGGAATTGAACATTAGATATGATTCGATCTATGATGAGTCCAAATGTATCTTCCATTTACCTTTTGGGGTCATGCACTTGAATAGCCGCTCACTCAAATCGAGTTCCATCCAAAGGCTGAAAAGACAACCATATGAGATGTGGACTCCGGCAAAAGGCCTAGTTTGTCTTTTCTTAAGATTTGGTTTTGAGGCTTATGCAAACGCCAAGTTTCAAATGTCGGAGCCCAAGTCCGATAAATGTCCTTAGGGGTGCATCCAAAGAGACTATGATACTACTTTACAATCCCATGTATAATTGTGCCGCGGTCGTCGTAATTAAGGTCTTCTAAAGGAATTTATTTCTAAAGGAACCAGTGGGAGTAAGGTACAACTCGAAGAAGTTCGAGAACCATAAGATAACATTGAACTGCCTGTGGATACTCATAGTCAACAAACTATTGTTGACACACCTCCTATAGCACAAAATTTAAGTAGATCCGACAGATACGCTATGAGCCGAGATATGAATTTCTTATGACTGATAACTATGATAATGGCCAAGGATCAAAATGAACCCACTACTCATCAAGGCTGGTGTTGATCCCGCATCGAGAAATGGTTAGAGCGGCGAAGTCTCGGAATTAATCCATGTGGCGATAATCGTATGACTGGACACCCACCGGTTGCGCAAAGACCATTCGTGCAAATGGGTTTTAAAAAGAAAATCGATATTTGATTTGCAAAGTGTATACTTACAAAGGCTAGTTGCCAGTTGGTTTCAAACAAACTCATGGTATGTGATTTGCGATGAAACTTTTCACCAGAACTATGCTTAAGTCTATCAGAATTTATTGCCATCACTGCGATACTCGCAGATTGGTGCGAGGATTTCGGGCAAATGGATAAGTAAACCGCGTTTAAATGGAAACTTACCGAGATGTGTACATGACAACCCGAGGGTTTTGTACAACCTAAGAATTTCGGGTAGCATGCAAGCTTCAAAGATCCATTTATGGTTTGAAGCAGTCTCTCGGAGTTGGAATCTTCGCTTTGATGAATCAATGTGGGCTCGATTTGTCAAAATGAAGATGAGCCTCAGGTTTATAAGAAAATTAGTGGAGCACAATTGTATTTTTTGGTCTTATATGTTGATGACATTTTACTCATCGGGAATGATATCCTACTCGCGTAATGTCAAGTCTTGGTTAGGGAACTGTTTCTCAATGAAAGACTTAGGCGAAGCTGCCTATATCCTAGGGATAAAGATCTATAGAGATAGATCTAAGAGGCTGATTGGTCTAAGTCAAAGTGCTTACATAGACAAAGTACTGGAATCCGCTCAAGAGTGCAAGATTCCAAGAGAGAGACACCATGTCTCATGCTATTACTTCTGAAGCAAATCTCTTGTCCAACACTTACAGCGAGAGCGGATGAGTAAGATTCCTTATGCTTCAAAGAATAGATCTATCACAGATATGTCGCACTAGACCGATGTATCTTATGCTTTGCCATAACTAGTAGATAATCACTTCGGACCCTGAGAGTCACTATGAATGGGCCAAGAAATATTCCTGGCATCTCGAGAAGGCTCCAAAGATATGTCTCGTATAGATTGGAAGACGACCTACAAATGGCTACAATGATGCAAGCTCCAATCGACAGATGATTTCCGACAGAATGATATGTGCTTTGTTTAAATGGTGGTGCATAGCTGGAAAGTTCAAAGCAAAGAATCGTTGTCGATTCTATACGTTGTCGATCCATCGACTAAGCCTCTCACAAGCAAAGCATGATTGTCATGCTAGGTTCATGTGTATTAGATACATCATGAACTGCCTAGAGCAAAGTGAGATCGTTAGTACAGTGCCTCAGCCTACAGATGGACATGGCATTTTGACTATTTATGAGAATTTATTATTATGATGATTTGCATGTTTATTATATATAATGTCCTTGAATAATATTATTAATTATTCTAATGTCTATAATCGTTATTGTTACGGGAATAACAATGAATTAAGATTAGTATAAAGTTTGATTGATATTCATGGATGAATATGTGTATGAGATACAAATCAAATTTATATCTTATTTGTTGGAATGTATATTGGACAGAATCTGCCTTGAGATTAATCCATGGATCAAAGCTCATGTTAATTCTACTGGGCTTGTGTCATTAAATCATTCGACCTGAGATCGCTTTAAGTAGTTCTCAACATAAGGAATATCAGGTTTTGATATAATCAACGTTGTCTTTAATCGGATGACTATAAGGTTATAATTTTGAACATAATAAGAATTATGTAGTGAGATATGAGCGATTAAGATGGAATTTGTCCTCTTATTATAAAGATGTATATCTCTCGGGTCCCCGACAATCGAGAGACTGAGAAATGCATAGTGGCTCAATGAATTGATGGAGAGATCAACGCATTATTTACCAACCCACCGGGTTTCGAAAATCAAAGATAGAACGATATAAGAAGACTTTGTCCATGCGCCTTATATTCTATCAAGATATCATGAGACAAAAGATTAAGGCTATTAGCTATATTGGGCGTTGTCTCGGATCATGAGCTTTTCATTTAATCAAGGGGGCCATACGTCTTCCTAGGAGGCCACTTATGACTTGTGGATCAAAATGCGATTTAAGCCACCGCCAATGTTAATTGAACCCAGGTCACATTAATAAGAAAAAATAACAATGGTTATGGTTTTTCACCTCCTCGTAATAAATTCGCTATTACATAAACTATTTATGGTTACTATTTATGGTTAATATATAATAATAAATTCAAGCCCTTATCCGATAAGGATTTGAATTTAAATTGCTATTATTTAAGAGTTTTAAATATATAATAAATTGCTTGACTAAAAAACCCTAGAAGACTTATATAAATATATATGTGAGACATATATATATTTAGTGGTAGTCATCTTTTACAAAGGGAACAACCAAAAACAGAGAAAAAGAAAAGAAAAACCCTAATTTGCTGAGAAGACAAAAACTGAACTAGCATTCAACAAGATCATTTATTATTTGTCTCGCAGGTGGATACTTGCAGGGTGGTCGCCGTAAAGGCAGACCTTGAAGATCCGAATAAAACCAAGACGCAGACTCAAAGGCTTAACGAATCGATCTGGCAAGAGGTGTCTATTTACCCTTCCCTTCGGTTTTTATGAAACGATGTGATCCTCTGCGGTGTGTTAAGATAAAATTCGGGACCCGCCGCACTTATAAACCAACTTCAAACTGGATATTCGCTCGTGAACCCAACAATCCAATGAATACCTACTAATGGTCCTTCGGTCTACTTCTTTTTCTCGCGGGTTATAAATTCTCACTTCAAACTGGCATCCCCAAACGCTGTATATGTCGCAACTCAGTTTCCAACTCGAATGACTTAAAAGGTCAGAGAGCCCCTGGGCTGAACTCAAATTCTAATATAGCACAATGCTCACTTAGAGTTTCACCACAAGTATTGAGGTAGTTTTGTATTACTTCCTCATACTCCTTACCATGTCCATTTAAGTTCGTTTCTTCTTTCTCACACACCATTCTAATCCGCAGGAACCGTACAGTGCAATTCGGGCAACAATCCCATTTTCAAGAAACTTCGCAAATGCAACTGTGAGCTTGTCCATTCTCCTCGTGGTATTTACCATAGTAATTTCCACCCTATCCCCGATCTCACGATCTAATATGTTTCCACATTGATTCTCTACTTTAGCCTTAAAACTTTAAAGGCGCCAAAGCTCATCTTTGGAATGAAGCAAATAGGAGATCATGTATCGTGAATAATCACTATGAGGGTGATAAATATTTTCGACCATTTGCATCCATGTCAGACAACAAATGTCGGCAGATGTGATAATTCTAATAAAGGTGTCTTCATATTCTTTAGATTTGTCGGTTTATCATTTAATGCAATTCACACAAGTCTCAAAATCAAGCAAAAATCCAAAATACTAAGTACCCTATCATTAACTAATTTCTTTATTCTTTCAATGAGATGTGTCCTAATCTCCTGCCATAACATAGAGGATTCCTCATTCATACACATCTTTAATCCAGCCAACATGTACATAGAATTATAAGTAAAGACCACAAAATTGAAATATGGAAAATACCACTTATTAATGCACTATAATCCACAACTGGATTTATTAGACATACCAAACCCAAATCTATGTGCTAAAGAAAATTGTGTAACACCTAAATATACCCTAGTCAGCTATAAATATGCTTAGGTATAATAAAAGTAAAATATATTTATCCCGGAATAAAATAGCATAAAATAAAATAAAGTAAGAACTTGAAATTAATATTAACATGTAAGGGTAAATTAATACTACCAATTCATGACTCCAAGGGTCATAATTTAATAAGTTCATGCCAAAGTAGGAATATGCATAAGTTAAATTAAGATAATAAAAGTAGGAAGAGACAAGTGGTTTGAAGGAAAGAGGAGGAATTTTCCTCCTTGACTCCGGATGGTCATGATGCTCCAAATAGAAAAAGTGAAATAAAAGGATAAGATCGGGTTGAAGGATAAGACCAAAATAACATTCCCATTTTGGTCTTAGAGAAAGAGAAAGCA
>JAEQBH010004890.1:0-133339 GCA_016808115.1 Tetrastigma voinierianum | reverse complement strand
GATCGATATCCGTGCCCGGAATTTGCTTTGTATTACTTGATACGTCGCGTGCACTTACGCACATAGGAGCTTTACCTAGTTTATACAAATCACACATCACGCTTTCGGCCTATCAAGTTTTTGGCGTCGTTGACGGGGAGGAGTTTTCATGTAGATATTGGCAATAACTCAATTAGATATTACTCTGGAATTTAATTTAATTTAATTTTGATTTTATTTTTATTTTGTCTATATAAGTGATTGTAATCTGGTCTTTGTGTTTGTGCGTGTGACTATGGGGTCAAGTTGAACTACCTCCATTTGATCCTGAACCAGAAAGAACCTTATACCATTTACGTAGAGAACTAAGAGACGCACAACAAAGAAATCTTGCAACCATGCAGTTCTCTGTAAAAATGATCACTAATAAGGAAATATTGTGAAGCAGTCAATTTCTGCATTGTATCCCATTTAAAACTCTATCCTAAATTTGGATCTGGATTTGTAAAAGATGCCTGATATTGCAAGTTGGATTTCTCCTTTTATTCTGAATTACATATCCTTTGTTTCTCTGAAAGCAGGGGATTTAATCGATTACTTATATTCAACATATTCTTTACAAGATGCAGGTATTTTCTTTCTCAATACTTCATACCCATTTCTTGAGCGCATATTTCTTACTTCCAACTTAGAAGTACATTGCAAAACCTGAAATTGATGACTCATCCTTTAAATCTAATGAATGCTTCTTCCTTGATTAGATCTCGGCTAACACGGGGTCACGAGTTTTCCAGTTAAGGTCTGATCTCTGATGATTTAAATTGATAAATAATCCCTTCCAACATCAATTATGAGTGAATTGGATATTTATCGAGCCCCGAACTCTCAAAGCTCAATATTTCTTCAATAATGGTCCAATATACCCACAATTAGAATGTTCCTAACTCTTAGGAATCTCCATCTCTATGTCACTCAAAGGGCCTCCTGGAAATCAAGTAGGATACAATCCTTAGACGGGTATTCAAAACTACTATTGGGAACAATTTCATGAAAAAAACATCAATCAAATAAATCCTCCCCAAAGTCCAGGTACTTCCTTCTAATTTATGTAGGAAATACTGTAACTAACAATAAATTCAAACTAGTGGAAGCTGCGCTTATGCAAGCTGCATTATAATATACAATGGAGCATTGATCAATTATACCCACTGCAGTTGCAATAAACTAAGAATAAACGAATTCTAGAAATTGTCTAGACTTCATTAAACTCAAGCAGTAATTTGTAAAGAAATTGAAATATTGCTTCCAACTTCAACATTCTAACATATCGTTGGTTCAGATCCAAGAAAAGAAAGAAAAGAAAAGAGAAAAAAAATCTATTCTAAAATATACAGTGAGTTTTCTTCTTCCCCCGTTCTGGGTTACCAAAAAGAAAAGCTAGCTTTACTAAAATTGTGTGTATTTATATCTTTGAAGTGGGCTGATTCCAAGGCGGTGGATTTCCACACAAAATTAATGCGTATCTCTTCTTTTAGGTCGTGACTTCAAAGCTTGTCACTTAACGTAAAATTACGGTGCGGTTTTGTGCGGTCTGTCATGGCCAGCTGACAAACTTCTTTCTCTTGTTCTTGCAATTGCTGAGTTGTGACCTGATGTTTTCTATCGCAACTTGTTTCTTCAGTTGTAAGTTGATTAGTGGTCGCAACATGAATTCGTAATCTACGACTAAGTTAGTTATCGGTGAAATTTGGTTGCGACCTCATTTTTCTTGTTTCCAGGAATTGGTGTCGCGACCTCAATTTGATGTTGCGACCTCTTTTCTGTTGCGACGTCATTCAGTTGTCTTGAGCCTTCAAGTAGGTCGTGAATCAAAACTGCTGGTCTGCTTGTTTTCTTGTCGCGACTTGGAATTTAGGTCGTGACTCACTAAAATTCTTGTCGCGACCTCAAAAAGTATGTCGTGATCATTCCTTCTTCCTATTCAGTCGCAACCTCATCTCTCAGTCTCAACAATTCCCTTCAATTTTTCTATTTCTAGTCGCGACTTGACTGTTTTGCTCTGTTTTGGAATATAATAACCATGACCTATATTTGATATCGCGACATCGATTCTTATTACGATTATGTTGATCTTTGTTCTGCGACCATGTTTTTTTACGCTAATAAATTCTATGTCCGCGACTTGATGGTATGTGTGACCTCATTTATGTTGTCGTACTTGATCCTTGGTCCTGACTCCCTTTACCATGTTGCAACTTAAAATTGTTTGTCTTGTCACGACATGGGATTTAGGTCGTGACCTAATCGTTTCTTTCCTTACTGAAATTTATATCGCGACCTTAAAAGTATGTCGTGACTTCAATTCTGCCCCTCCTGTCACAACCTCACTTTTTAGTCACAACATTTTTAACCGTGGAGCTCATTCTTATTGTCGTGACGCTGGATTCGGTCGCGACCTTGATTCAGGTCTCAACTTATATCTTTGTCGCAACTTAAAATTGCCTAGTAAAGACATTGCAAGTCCATTCAGCCTTACTTTCTGGTCGTGACATTATTTCTTCGTTGCGACCAACAATATCTTCTTTTCTTGTCGCGACCTCAAAACGGTGTCGTGATATTATCTTGTTTGGAAGTCCCTCCTGTCTTGGTCTCAACAAGTGTTCTTCTGTCACAACAGCTTTTATTTGCGGCTTCACCATCTTAAATCGTGACCTGCATTCTACATGTCGCGACCTTACAAACTCTTGGTCATTTCACTCCGCACATTTTGCTCGAATTTTCATTCTGGCAGTGCAAAACTAAATTTATTAAATAACACATATTTCATAAAAATAGGCAATTATATTGTAAGAAAAATCATAAAAATGGACTAAAAATTCAATGAGTTTTTGACTCATCAAATTCCCCCAAACTTAAAATTTTGCAAGTCCCCAAGAAAAGAAAAGAAAGATTTGTTTGTCCTCAAGAATTAGACTTTATTTTGAAGGACATTTTCGGTTCTGACACAATCTTCTCTTATTCCACCTTTTGCTTGAAAAATTGCGGTCATTTCAAACTTGAGTTTTCCAAGCGAGAAAAGGAATGGTTTCCATACTCCCATCACCAATAAAGCGTGAAGGCTAAGTAAGCAGTTCGGTCAATAAATCTTGTTTTGTGAGTGTGTGTGGGTTCTTTTCTTCTTTTCATCTTTTGTTGAATTAGTTAATCTTACAGGGATCTTCTTGAGTACTAGTCAAAGTCCTATAAGTTTGTTTTTCATATTGTTAGCCACTAATGTGAGTAAATTCAGCTTCAAAGTAAAAAAGGTCTTTTAGGCTTGTAATGTTAGGCTCAGGTAGTGGGTGGATAATTGGAAAATTTTAGGCTGCAAATTACCCATATTCCATTCTTTCTTTTTGTATAATAGCCTTCATCTTTCATCATTTTCTTTCCTTGTAGTGTAAACTCCCCCAACTTGGCTTTGTACATTATCTTAGATGTTGTGGCTCATTTGGTTGCCACCTTCAACTTATCATCTCAGTTCCTTTTTAACTAGAACTCTTTTCATTTCTCTTTATTTTCAAAGAATTGGAATAGTGCAATGTTTTGTCTTCTTAGGCTTTCTGTCACTCTTAGAGAACTTTGGGCTAGTAACTCCCACGTACAGGTTGGCATTAGGAGTCTTAGGTGTTGAAACACCCTCTGAGCTTAATTGTTAAAAGAGAGATAGGCCACAAGACAAAACTATTCCTTTTTCAACTTTTCTCCTTTATCTCTAGTTCTTCAATTTATTTTCTTCATCCATCCTTGTAATCCAAAGAATATATTCCCCCAAACTTGTTTCTTTTACGCATAGTAAACATCCTTGTGAAGAGTGGAGTAATTTGGGTTCTTCTTTGAGATTATTATGCCAAAGGAGGATTTCAGTTTCTAATTCTTTGCTATTTGAAGAAATTAAGCATTTTTTGCTCAAATCATGGAACTAGAGTGTATGCCTTTGCATATAATGAGGTAGGTTGGAAAGGTTCAAACTCAAAAAAGATAGCTCTATATTCTTGTTAGTTGTTTTTACCTAAGTTTCGCCTTAACCAATAATCTAACAAGTTCTAGGACCTTGCCCTTGATTGTGAATCACGAAGGTGTTCCTAATCCTCTTAAAGTTTTAAGAATTTTCTTGACCATGTGCATTGTTTTTCCAAGACTTGTACTGACTCACTGTTTATACACACAACTTCAATCATCTTATTTATTCTTTCAATCGTGTACTTTTTCCAAATTCTGCAATTTAAACCTGAATCAAACTAAAACTGCAACTTCTTTTTTCAATTCACTAGTTCCTGCTCTTATTTCTCTTATAATGTTGTTTTGGATTTAAACAGTGGTCATTGTGTCATTGTACTAATAAGGCTTGAATACATAGGTCGTTTCTTGTAGACAAATAATAAGAAGACCTGAAACAACACAATTCATTTAATCAGATCCATGCATCTAAAACAAATCACTTATTCAACAATCAGAGTCCAATCAAGCATTTCACCAATGTATAAGTTATGATTGCAAATTTATTGGAAGCAACTACTCAATTTATTAATTCAAAAGAACACATCACAAGACAGTTTCAATGAACCTTTCTGAATTTATATTCATGATGATGAAGAAGTACAGTTTAGGAAAAGAAAAGTATAATTGTGCTTTCTCACTCCTCCCTTTTCTTATAAAAGCTTTTGGGTATGATGTTGGGAGGATCTAAGTCAAAACTTGCTAAGCATAGGGAAAATTAGGAAAAGGTCATATCTGGTATGTTCTTTTCAGAGGGTGTAGGTTCTACCTTGTCAGTGGAGATTAAAGCATTTGTTAAATCCCACAAATCGATCCAAGGTATCTTGTTGAGCCATCGATTCCACTTTGTTTTCCATTTCGAAATACAACCCAGCATGTCTGATAAATTTTTGTTGATCAAATCTAAACTTTCATGCCAAAATTTTCTTCTATAAACATCATTCTCTTATAGCTCTTTATCTCTGTCCTTCATCAATTTCCCAAACTCCTTGAATTGCTCCTTATCTGGTACTAGAGAAGCGAATCTTTTAGCATATTTACCCTCCATCGACTTTTTTTCCTTCGAATAGTAAGCACTTCTTCATCTATTCCTAAAATGGTTGTTGTAGAGGCTTCTAGGTAGTTCAATCTTTTTCTCCCATTTCTTTTTCTCTTCTTTTCATCTCTTCTCTCCATTCTTCCTCTCTCTTTCTTAGAGTCTGCTCAAATAATTGTTCATTCCTTCTGAATTCAGCTTCTAAAAATTCTTCTCTAATTTGTTGTTGTTTCTCCCATCTCTGTTCCCTTTCTTCCATGTCCTTCTTTATTGATCTGCCATTTCAGCTTGATGTTCCTTCCTCCTCTTTTGGAGCTTTCTTACGGCTGAGGGAGATTCCTCTTGTCAAATCAAGGATAGAGATAATACAAATAGACTCCATTACGAGTAAATGCCATCTTCTTCTTCAATTTGGAGGATTTTGCTTTGGATTAGCTTCCATCTCTCTTTGATCATTATCCTCAGCATGCTCACCTTCTACTTCCATAGATCCTTTGTTGCTTTATTTTCATAATAAAACTGAGTACTTGTAAAGATTAGAAGAAGTCCACCTTGGGACAAGTTTTAACTAGCCATCCCATGATCCTCTCACTAGCAGTGCATGATGCGCTGATTGTTGGGTGAAGGGTTAGTCCTCTTATGTTGCTTAGGTGGTATCCTACGTTGATCCCAATTAGACGCCCAACATTCATTTTATAGCCCTTCAAAAGGGCATATAGAATTATTGCTTCCCGCTCTCTCACTGCACAGAGGTGTTTAGTTGGAAGGATCACCGAAGAAGAGAAGTAGAACCAAACCTTAGTTTCCTCCGTGAGGGAGCCTCTGCAATTGATAAGTGGGTGGGTTCTTCTTTGTGGCTTCCACTTCCTGACAATAAGTAGGTCGATAATCTTCTAATGATCTGGGTTTATACGGTTTCTTAAATTTAGGCGTGCTTGGTTCCCGCCCCAAGCTTGAACATCTCATTGATTCTTTTATCCCAAAGTACCTAGACTCCTCGCATGGCGTGTCCTCTCTCGTCCCACCATGTTTTGCATTGAATTCCCGAATCAAAATGCAGGCGTTGTGTGTGCCTGAGAAGCTCTCAGCCTCTCTTATCTATTATCTCTAAAAAAGGAGATATTAGCTTCCCAAAACCTCTTTTGCAGATGAAACCCTTGTCAGCCAGCACCTTAGTCCATATATCCTTAGCTTCTGGTGAGACAAAGTCTTTGTCTTCTTCTGATCCTCCTTCTTCAGTTTGTTCTACGACCCTCTATCTTTTTCCTGCCCTTTCTTCCTCAATTGGTTCCTCTATTTTTGGCTGGGTTTCTGGTTATGCATTCATAAATCTCTCGATCGGAGGTTCAGGTAGACCTCCTCCTCACTTGTGATGTTCCTCATAGGTTAAATTGATTAATGCAATTAGGTCGGAAACCTTGGGGATTTGGTTATCTGTCATGGGTGAGAATTAAAGATTGGCTCTAGTTCTAGGGTTTTGGTGATCGAAGAGAGAAAGAAAAGTGGAAAGTTGGGTGAAGATGGCCCCGGATTAGGTTACAGGTGGTGGCTCTTCGATTTCAATTGAATTCCACTTAAATGAAATGCATAGATTTCGTGAAAATCTTAGCTCCTGAAATATGTCATAAATCTTGATGTACGTGTTGCATTATGACATATAAATACTGTTTGACTAGCAATTGGAAACTCTCCATAAGATAAGTTGCACATAATGTTAAACTCTCATGCCTTGTTTCCATACATTATCATATAATGATCTCCTTTTTACGTCTAACATAATGAGTGAAACTCGTGATTATATTACTTACTCGAGTGAATGTCTTAGCTCACAATATGCTAGATTTTTCACTTCCCGATTTTTAAAAATGTGATGATGTGTGAGTAAGTATATGTGACCTCAAAATCAGACTGATTAGCAAAACTCGGAGATTCAGTTGACTGCCGTCGGCAGCGGAATACTCGTGAATGTCGGGTGACCGACATTTTTCACTGATCATTTGAGTCGCTGTCACGGGAGCTCTACCCAGATACAATACGTATAAACACATTTGAAGATTCAATATATCATCACATGAGTAAAGCGGCCACTTGGAGCGTCATGATACTCATAACAATATACGCTGAAACATACCAACTATGTCCAATAGTTCTAAAAGTTAATAATTTACTCTTATACAACACATATATCAAAATTAGAGAATTCTAATACATGTATAAAATCATCAAAGCCACAACGAGGCTTTCTTCACAACCTCAGTCTCTAGGACGAGCCGTCCCCTCGCACGCTCCCTGTACTTGTAAAATAATATCCCTCGACAGGGTGAGCTAATGCTCATTAATTAGGAGATCACCCTAAGTGAGCTACTCTCCACCTAGTGCGATTGCAATGCTCCAAAATAAGCACTCATTTAAGCAAATGCATGATCACTTGAATGTCTGGCTTATCAACTCATACCCGAGTCCTCACCGACTCCCTCACACTCGCCTAAGCCTCGTATGAGAATTCTTATATTTATTTGTTTGTTTGTGGACAACCCTCCAATGTGTATATATCAATTAGGCCGTCTCTAACGATAGATATTATTTTTGGACTACCCTCCGATGTATATCAATTGGGCTATCTCCGACGATTGATATTCTTAGTTTGGACTACCCTCCGGTAATTAACATTTTAGACAACCCTCCGAACCATTTTCTCTAGACTCATCACATGCACTCACTCCTATAGTCCTAGGGTGTTCCAGTTCATATGGAATGCATGTATGCCAATTCCAATACAGTCTAATTCACATGTAAATATATAATCATGCATATATTTAAAAAACAATCAATTCAAGCAATCATGTCATATGAGATTCTCATTTCATACATCAAAATTATCACTTGGGCTAATGATCAAACGAAGCAGTTCAACTTGAATCACTCCCGAGCAAACACATTTCACACAAAAATATACTTTTGAACCTTTGTTTTGGGAACGATCAAAACCCTCGATTGTTGTTCCTTTCCAAAGCACAATTCCTTGGTTCCTTTTGTGAACCCGCATTTCCACGGCCATTCTGGCCTCATCGAACCTATACATGATTTAATACATTCAGATTAACAACCCAAATCGCCGTGATCCATTTGCTTCATTGGTGTTCCAAAATTATATCCAATTCGGTCCCAGAGTTTGGGGCGATGGCTGGCCCTACGGCCTCATTCGGCTCAAACATTTACAAATGTTCTTAAAACAGTAGCATAGAGTAGAAACCCTTACCTCTCGGGTTTGTGAAACTCCTCAAAACCCGGTAGTACCGCAGCATTAGGCGCTCGCATAGAACAACTTTCCTTCTTGTCGAATGCATCAGTAGTCGGGATTGCGTTCTAGAGAGAAGGAAGGCCTACTCTCTCCTTAATTTCTCTAGGTTTGGCCCGCGCATCTCCTCCCCCCTCAAATTCCACGTTTTGCTCCTTTTAGTCAATTTGAGAAGATGATCTTGTAAATTTATTGTCTTTACTAAACTTTTCCAAAAATGGCATTTATATCCTTCTTATCCCAGTTTGACATTGACAATATCTCGCCGTCCCATTTCATAATTTCCCCTACTCCCTACCACTTATGGCACATGAGTACTTGTTATATATATGACTTCACGATTGCATAAAATGTCGCCGTTTTATAACTTTTGATAGCGATGCCTCCGAAAAAACGTGCCAACTCCGATGGTCTCGGAATTCAACGAAATTTTACGTGCTAGTTAGATTTCGCGAGACGATTCCAACGGTGCAATTTGTTTCATCATCCGATATCTAGAGAATAAATTTCGTATTTTAAACAGAAATTACAATTTTGTTACTGAAATTACGATTTTGCCCTTTTTTCAGAAATTGGAATTTCTCGGGTCTTACATTCTCCCTTCCTTAAAAAGGAATTTTGTCCCGAAATTCTGGACAATCAAAATCACTCACATGCATATGCAACGTGCATTCTACCATGCATGTAAACTAGCCATTCGTAATTAAAAGCATCGCCCGTGCCTTCGTCCCACAAGAAGGGATAGGAGCCCGCATACGTCTCGCTCCATGTTGGCTCCTCCACTCCATAGTGCGCCATAGCACCCTCACTAGCCTCACGGTCTTGCGTCGCAAAACACGATCCACGACTATCAACAATGCTGCTTGGTTCACTCCTCGAGAAGGTCCATCCTAGTCCCTAAACCTCAATCTGTCCCCCAATCCACCACATGAGTTGGATCGGAGTATATTCGGAGCATGGAGAGTGAAATACCTCGTGGACACCTGACATCTTTGGCGATGCCTTGGCCGATGCAGCTACAGCGCCCATCCTCTCGGGTTATCTGAAGGCCCGATGCGCCCTCGCGATAAGCTTCAGCGGTGCCGAATCATTCCTCCTCTCTTGGCATCACCTTCGAGAAGACGTGATCCTGACCTCGAACTCTAGGGTCGGCGTCCTTTTATCAGCCTTAGCTCTTCCTCTAGGCTCACGGCCGTGAGAATGCGCTGTCGTATCATCTTTCGCCTTCTCGGAGGTGTCTATAATCGGTCGAGGACCCGATGATGGAGCTTTCTCCCACCCTCGGTCCAACATAATGTGACACCACTATGGCCTCCCTCCCAGTGCCTCATACGGTTATATCGCCCTTTAATCTTGTTGTGTAGGCGAATTCCGCTAAGGGCAAGTGCTCTTCCTGGCTACCCTTATGATCCGGGACGCATGCTGCGTAACATGGCCTCTAATGCACCGTATAGTCTCTCGGGCCGACCATACGTACGAGGGGTGGAGCAGCCACTCATAGTCGGCCGCGTGCCCATGGCCTTTTGGGAAACTCTTCCAGTCGCGTAACCCTCAGGTCCTGTCAGGCACTATGGATCTTTGGTACTCCATGTGGCGTCTTATCTCACGAATGTATCTTGGCCGAGAATCTCTACCGGTGAGAAAGGTCATTATGCGTCTAGAAAATGTGCCGACTTAGGTGAGCAAGTCACTATCACCCATGCAGCGTCATGCCTCTCGCTGCGTCCGTGTGGGTGGGTCACAAAATCCATCGTGACGTGCTCCCGCTTCCGCAAGCCACCTCCCAGTGGGTAGTAGCGGCGGCCGGTGTTCGGCCTTAACTGCGACACGTGAGACATCGTCGAACAAAGTCCCATACGATGTCTCTTCATCGCAACTCCAATATCTTTTGTGGCGAAGATCACGATGCATCTTCGTGCCACACGGATGCACGGCAAATCGAGTGAGTGAAACTCCACGAGAATCTCCTCTGCCGAATCGGTCGAAGCGGGAACCACTGCGTCCCTATATCGAAGACTACCATCTCGTGAGCGGTCCAGCCCCGTCACCCGATACTGGCCCGTACTCGGTCACGATGGACACTATCTCTACGTCACGCCCTTTGGGACTCAATCACTGCCTTTCAATAGAGGCGGTGTAGCCGCAAACTCCCAGCGTGCGGAGTTTGCTCGCTATCTTGTAGCCCAAAGCGTCCCACACTCCTCAAGCATCCGCCCACTCCCCCGGCTATACTAGCCAAACGCTCGTGACTTCCGGTAGGTGCATCAACCACCCACTTTTTGCCTTACCCGGGATGGTAATGCAAAGTGAAGTCATAATCCTCTGAACTCCATCCATGTTGCCTCATGTTGAGGTCTCGGCTGGCGTGAATATACTTCCAGACACATGGTGCAGTACACCTCGAACTCCTCGCCATATAAGTAGTGGTGCCAAATCTTCAAGGCGAAGACTACGGCCGCCAACTCCATGTCTTGTATGGGGTAATTCTGCTCATGATTCTTCAACTGACTAGAACCATAAGCTACTACGCTTAGTTGCATCAAACACATCCCGGTCAGGCCCTCGAGGCATCATAATACAACGTGTACCCTGTCCTGTCTAGGGACTATCAAGATGGGAGCTGAGTAAGCCTCCTCTTCAACTCTGGGTCACCTCCTCATCGGTCATCCTCAAACTTGACCTCCTTGAGAACAACCTAGTCATAGGTGCTTTGCTATCTTGGAGAAATCCTCAATGAATCTCCTGTAATACCCAGCCAATCCCAAGAAACTTCGTTCGAAACTAACCGGCCTCTCGACTCATCATTGCCTCGACCTTCTGCGGGTCGTGACACTCTTGATGCGACACCACGTGTCCGAAATCACCTCGATGGCGAACTAGCACTTGCGAACTTGGCGATATAGATTATGGTCTCTCAACAAGCGTAAGCTTGATCCTCAAGTGATGCTCATGCTCCCACTACATTTGGGGGTAGATCAAGATGTCATCCACGTGAGAGACTCACGACAAGCTGATCTAAATAGGGTTGGAATATCACATGCATAGAGTCCATGAATCTTTCTTCGCGTGTTCGTCGATCAAAGACATCACCGTATAAACTCCAAAGTTACCTTAGCGTTCTAAGCGCCGTCGCAGGATATCTATCTCCCTAGCCCTTAGGCGTGGTAACGATCACGAAGGTCTATCTTAGAGTAGACTCGCTCCTCTCAGTGGTCGAACAAATCATCGATCCTCGGCCAGTGGAGTGCAGATTCTTGATCATAACCTTTGTTCAGCTAATCGATAATCCAATGCACGGTCGAAGGGTCTTGTCCTTCTTCTTAAAGAAAGAAATAGAGCAGGAGTGCCCCATGGTGAAGTGCTCGGTCTAATGAACCCCTTGTCCAGTAGCTCATGCTGGACTCTGAGTTCTATGGCTTTCAGCCCAGGGTGCCATCCTATGCGGAGTCATAAGATGGGTGAAGTAGGTGCTTCGATACGAAGTCTACTACCTCGTAAAGGGAGGTAGTCGGGTAGCTCATACGGAAAAACATCCACATACTCGCACCTTACTTTCGAGGTAGATCTAAGTCTAGTCTCACCTCGTCCTCCTAGAGATAAGGCTCGCTAGCAAACCCATGGCCCATCCTGACACTTGAGCGGGTATCATGCGGGGCAAAATGTCATCTTGTCCCTACGAAATACCACACGAGTACCGTCCTATGTGTGGGTGGTACTCCCTCTTGCAGCTCTGTCGATATGACCACATGGTACGTCGACCCGATCCATCCCGAGGATGACCTTCGAGACTCGACATGTCCACGTAATCCTCGAGGTCCAGCGTGGTAGAGTCCTGAAGTCTCTAACTCACAACCACGACATATCATCCCTATTCTCGCCCTAATCCCTAGGGGAGAACTCACATACAACGACTCCTTTAAGGTCTCAACCTCGAAGCCCAACTCTCTCTCTATGGTCAGGGTTGTCCCAACCATGGAATCCATATCTTGTAGGCGAAGTCCTACAATCCTGGCCCGAATGGACAACTTCAGTCCATTCTCGAATCTCCTCACCTTGGCCAAGTCGGTGGCCACGTAATCATAAGAAAATCAGTTCTTCTGTGAATCTTACGTAGTCCATCTGTCGTCGCCCCCTGCTTTGGCCTACGAGGAACTCTGACCTTCACATGCCCTGTTAGTCTACGGAAAGTACTTACCATGAACAACTCACGAAACTCTGTCCATGTCACTTAACCTCTAAGTCTCTGAAGTCCCTAGCCCATCTCCACCATGCACAGGCCTCGCGGTTGGAATGTAGCTAACTGATCTTGAGTCGTATCGGAGGTGATCTCCCATAGTCTCGATGCGTTCTCGATGCGCATAAACCAATGAGTGCGCCACCATCGGGTCTCCTCCCCTACAATGAGATGTCGAGGATGATGCGCTCTGAAACCTCTGGAGGTTACTGGGACCTCCCAACTACACCCTTTGCTAGCACGATGCGATAACTGACCCATTTGCAATACCTCTGACCTCAACAAAGGTCTACTTATCAAATCTTTTGGTGGAGCCTAACCGGGTATCCTACGTGGGCCCGCCCTCTACGTCCCGTCCTCTGTAGCCATCTACCCTGATTAACATGGAAGTTAAATCTCAATGCGGTATCTCTAAGGCATAAACCTG
Source organism: Tetrastigma voinierianum (assembly GCA_016808115.1). Lineage (NCBI taxonomy): Eukaryota > Viridiplantae > Streptophyta > Magnoliopsida > Vitales > Vitaceae > Tetrastigma > Tetrastigma voinierianum. The sequence continues at coordinate 120,327 of JAEQBH010004890.1, read as the reverse complement.
ACCCAGAGACACTAATCATACACATAAATCGGTGGATACATTGTCCTTGCGTTTGCGGTGTCTGAGGCAATCAGTCTTCATTTAAAATATTGTTTTTCCTTAAAAAATTTTTATTTTCGAAAATTTCATTTTTGAAATTTTTATTTTTCTAAAATTTTGTCAAATTTTGTTTGATTTTATTTCATTTTTATTTAATTTAATAAAAAAAAAATTTTTGAAAAATTTTGTGATGAACAGTGTTCATGAACCGAGTTCAAATGATAATCGAAAAGTGTTCGAGTTCGATCTTGAGTCAAGCCGTTAAACGGTGAGTGCAGAGTGCACATCCTGCTTGGCCAATGACACCGTGCGAGCCCTGCGGCGCCTCGCATGCCGTCTTTGCTCACTGCCCGTGCGCCATTGCGTTTTAGTCGCTCTCACCGGTCGCTGCGCCCAGCGCTCACCGCCTCTCTTACTTGCAGCGCGCTTCACTGCGCTCCCCGGCGCCACAGTGAGCTTGCGGCGCACATGCCGTGCCATGCGCCTGCCCGTGCGCCTGCTTGGCATGCTAGCACTGCTGGCAGGTGACCATTAGCACGGCGGCGTGTCGCGACCGTGTGTGACCGCAGATCGGCAACGGCGCACCTCGATCCGATACAAAATTTGTATCGTTACCGTAACCTTCCCGTCATCTGCTCACGCATCTGATCACGCCTTCTGGCACGCAGCCATGTTGTATTGCAACACACCTCAACGGCCTCTACAATCACGGTAAGGCGTCTTGCAATGCGGGTTTTTCTTCCCAACCAACTACACACTCTTGCAATGCAATACATTTGTATTGCTGTCTGACTCGACCCTCGGCGTTCCTCTACGCAATACAAATGGTATTGCAATACAATTTTCACTACAATTTTTTTCCAGCCCTCTCTCTTGCAATACAATTGCTAGACTTGCAATACAAATTTATTTATTTTTTCACAATGGTGGGCGGTAGCCTAAGCGGTTTATGCTCTGCATTTTTTCATTTGTTCGGTTATTTCTTCAATGGCGAGGCGCAATGAGGCGGCGATGCGACGGCCTTTGGTGAGAGAAGAGAACATGTGAAATAAAATAGTAAATATACTATAAATGTTTGTAATGTCAGTAATTTATAAAAATCAGAATTTTCTCTATTTTCTTCAATTTTACAACTTGTAAAACCTTAGAAAATTATTTTCTTCACCTCATAACCAAAATAAATTTATTAAAATTTATTTTCTTTATTTTCTTTTTCCAGTTTTACCTTTGTAAACTCAGAGAAATTTTTTTCATTTAATGCTGTAAAATTGTCGAGAATTTCCTCAAAGCCTTTTTATATAACGCTAACCCTAGTGTTCAACCTCAAATTTATTAAAATTCGATTTCCTTATCCGATCATCCAATAAATTTATAAAAATTTATTTCATTTATTTCCTTGTTCCAGTTTACACACTGTAAACTCCAAAATTTGTTTCCCACCTATGTGCTATTTGCCTAAACACACAAACATTCATCATACATACAACATGACATACACACCATCGTAATAATTCATCAAATCACTACAAAACGCATCAGACACATGCGTGTAGTGTCCTAGTCTTGTCTCGTGATTTCCCTAGGTAATCTCACACCTAAACTCAACGTCTGAACCACACAAGGTGAGGTGATGTTTCTTACCACGACTAAGCAAGCTCAGCCCAAGCCCTCATTCTCTAGTTTTCATATACCTATACTCTACATCAAACCACCCAGTGGTGATGGATACCTAGGAAACTCCTAGGTATTCATATACCTAGCTCACGATGCAGCGTGGCCCCCAAAACGGGGTCGTTGACTACCGTCGACTACGAATCTTCGTGAATGTCGGGTGGCCGGCATTTTCGTAGTCGGGCAGAGAATCACCAGCTGTCACGTGGAGCTCTACCCAAATACAATACCTGTATAAACGCATCCCAAATAGTCGATATATCATCGCATGAGTAAAGCGGCCGCGGGCCCATCGCGATGCCGCAACAATATACGTAAAACATACCAACTATGTCTAATAGTTCTAGAGTTAATTTACTCTTATATAACACATATATCAAAATTAGGAATTATAATACATGTATAAAATCATGAAGCCCGCAATGACCCAACTTTCTTACAGCCTTGGTCATCTAGGGACGGGCGGAGTCATGCGCTCCATGTACCTGTAAAATAATATCCCTCGACGGGGTGAGAGCTAAGGCTCAGTGAAATTACGGAGGAATCCACCTAAATTGGGCTCTCTCCACTAAGTGCGGTCTGATGCTTTCACGAAATAAACACTCGTTCAATGAATGCATGATCTGCCAGATGTCTAACTATCCCAACTCATGCAGAGTCGCGCAGGCTACATCACACTACTTTAAGCTACCATTGTATGAAATTCTTATATTTATTTGTTTGTTTTGTAGACAACCCTCGATGTGTATATATCAATTGGGCGTCTCAGACGATTGATATTTTTAGATTTGGACTACCCTTCGATAGTAGCATTTTTTAGACAACCCTCCAGAACCATTTTCTCTAGACTCATCACATGCACTCCCACTCCTATAGTCCTAGGGTGTTCTAATTGCATATGGAATGCATGCCAAATTCCAATACAGTCTAATTCTACATGTAAATATATAAACATCCATATATTTACAAAACATTCAATTCACACAATCATGTCATGTAAATTCTCATTTCATACATCAAAATTAGCTCACTTGGGCTAATGATCAAACACGAGCAGTTCAACTTGAATCACTCGATCAAACACATTTTCACACAAAAATATACTTTGTGAACACTGTTTCGGGAACAGTAAAACCCTCGGTTACTGTTCCTTTCAAAGCACAATTCATCGGTTCACTTTGTGAACCCGCATTTCACGGCCATTCCCGGCCTCATCCAAACCAATACATGATTTAATACCAAATTTCAAGATTTAACAACCCAAATCAGCGAGTGGCATAAGTGCTTCATTTGGTGTTCCAAATTATATCAATTGATTTGAGTTTGGACCGATCAAACGACCCCTCACGGCCTCATTCGGCTCAAACATTTACAATGTTCTTAAACAAAGTAAAAAAACGCCAAGTAGAGAAAGCCCCTACCTCTCAAAGTTTGTCGAATCTCCTCAAATCCAGTACCACGTGGGCCGCTCCCTTTGTCGAAACGGCTTTCCCTTCTTGTCGAAGGCTGAGGCCCGGTCGGATCGCGTATTTATAGAGAAGGAGCTCTCTCTCACTAAAATTTCTCCATGTTTTGTGCTGCATCTCTCCCTCAAATTCCGTTTTTTGCTCCTTTTAGTCAATTTGAGAAGATGAGTCTTGTAGCCTATTAGTCTTTTACTAACTTAACATTTCCAAAAATGACATTTATATCCTTCTTATCCTAGTTTTGACATTCGACACTATCTCGGTCGTCCATTTTCATAATTTCTCTACTCATACCTCTTATGGCACATGAGCACTTGTTATATGTGAATTTTTGTCGCATCGAAAATCATTTTACGGCACCCGAATCGCGATGCCTCGAAAAACGTGTCAACTCGACTGTCTCGGAATTCAACGAAATTTTATGTGCTAGTTAGATTTCGCGAGACGATTCCAACGGTGCAATCCGTTTTGTCATCCGAGATCTAGAGAATAGAATTTATTTTAACGAATTACAATTTTGTTGTTCTTGAAATTACGATTTTTCCCTTTTTCCAGAAATTGGAATTTCTCGGGTCTTACACCCATACATGAGTAAAAATGGCCACGTCGGCCCGTACATCCATACTCACCAAAATGTATATTTTATACAAAAATAAGTTAATTTACAATTTGTTTTGATTACAAATTATCCAAAACTGGATCTTTTACCCAAATTTTTACAAAAATACATAACAAGGCCACATATGGCCATTTCTTCATCTCTAAGACCTTGGATCGTCCATCCCGGAGTGAACATACGGTGCAAAAATAATTTTTCCCTCCATAGGGTGAGGCAAAGCCAGTGGTGGAGTATCACCATGGGTTACTCCCCACCTAGGTGCTCATGTAATGGCAAATAACATTCAAGCAAAACATATATGTTTCCTACTCAAATGCACATGAAGTGATGAAATGTGACTCACCCTTTCCCACTTCTCTCCTAGCCCTCACGCGGCTCCCTCACGCCTAAGCCAAGTGTGAAAACAACTGTTTTCAAACAAAGGTTTTGATCTTGAAAACATAATGCAGGTTCGGTAAAATCTATTGGACAACCCTTCGAGGTGAATTGCTGGATAACTCTCTGAAATAGTAATGGGTCTTCCTCCAAAATGAACTGTTAGACAACTCTCCAAGGCAATTCTTCGGAAAATCTTCCTTTGAAATCCATTTAGCAACCACGTTTTTCATGTCATGCACTCACACCTATTATTCTAGGTTATCCTAGTGCATATGAAATGCAATATGCCATTTGACAACAATTCAGGTTAATTGTATATTAAGCATGGATATACTAACAGAATTTATCCACAATCATCATGTTATTCATTCATACATAGCAATAACATAAAATTTGCTCACATGGGCTAATATAAAATCCGGTAGTCCGTCTTGGGACTGCCTATAGCATCACACAAATAACATAACATGTTATTCAATCAAGAAATAACATATTCACACTCGAGCCACACCCGACAGTACGATCAGTTCGGAATTTGTGAGAAACCACTAGGGTTTCTTCCTCAATCAAATCTTTGGAACGAAAACAAAGGTCATCCAGGCCTCCAAAGATATCCATATCCATTAAAACAAATAGCCAAGAATAAAACAATTAGGAAGCATACGCGCGAAGTTTGTAGGCTCAGCGGTACCGCAGCGTAGTTAACTGCGGTGGGGATCCAACTTGCTTGCTGTCTCATGGGGCTTGGCGGACAGATCACCAAAAAATTTAAAGAGAAGTGAGAGCTTTTCACTCTAAAACTCTCTTCCTTTATCTTTCCTCTTTCTTTTCTCTCTCTATTTTCCCTCTATTTTCCCCCATCCAAACGGTTGGGTCAAGTTGTGGTCAAGAGACTTGTCCTCTCATTGCCACATGTCAACCCCTCATTGTTGACTTGGATTTCACCTTATCCCTTATCCATCTAACATGGATTTCTCCTCCAATAGCATGATGCCATGTGTCTCATGTGAGCCCCACTTAGCTCATTGTTTGACCTATTCTACCAGGGACATGTGGCCCCTCACGAGCCACTCATGAGGGTACCCAGTGTCACTTGCTCTCCATGCCTCACGTATTATTAGATGTCTCGAGATTCGACGAGAATCGACTTAACTAGATTTCGTGAGACAATTCCAACGGTGAAGTCGTTTAAACCCTTTGAGATCTAGAAAAAATTCAATTGCGATTGAAATTACTATTTTACCATTTTTTCAGAAAATTAAATTTTCTGGGTTTATTCTTCTCCCCTTAAAGAATTTAGATTTGAATTCGTACAATCACAACAATCACATGCATATGCAACGTGCACTATGCCATGCATGTAAACTAGTCATTTAAGCATTAAACGACTAAACCACATACCTTCATCCCTAAACAAGAAGGGATAGGTGGCCAGTATCATGTCCTCGCGCTCCCACGTTGCCTCCTCCACTCCACGGTGTTGCCACAGTACTTTCACTAGCCTCACGGTCTTGCGTCGCAAAACCTAATCTCGGCTATCCATAATGCGCACTAGTCCCTCCTCGAAGGTCCCATTTGTGTCAACCTCAATCTCTCCCCAATCCACTATATGAGCTGGATCTGGAGTGTACCTCCGAAGCATGGAGACGTGGAATACCTCATGGACACCTGACATACTGGGTGGTAAAGCCAACTGGTACGCTACAGTGCCTACCCTCTCGAGTATCTCGAAGGGCCAAATAAACCTTGGCGATAGCTTCCTGCGCTTGTCGAATCTGACCACTCCTCTCGTAGGCATCACCTTCAAGAAGACGTGATCACCAACCTCGAACTCTAAAGGTCGACGTCGCCTGTCTGCATAGCTCTTCTTCCGGCTTTGAGTCGTGAGAAGACGTTGTTGTATCAAGCTCACCTTCTCCGAGGTGTCTCTAATCAAATTTGGACCCGTAATGGATCTTTCTCCCACCTCGGTCCAACAAATAGGTGATCGACATGGCCTCCCATACAATGCCTCATAGGGTGACATCTATATACTCGCCTAATAACTGTTGTTGAAAGCGAATTCCACTAAGGGCCAGTGCTCTTCCCAGCTACCCTTATGATCAAGGACGCATGCTCGTAGCATGTCCTCTAACACCTATATGGTCCTCTCCGACTGACTCTTTGTCTGTGGGTGGAAGGATGTACTCATGGTCAGCCGTGTCCCCATAACCTTTTGGAAGCTCTTCCAAAAGTGCGTTGTAAACCTCGGGTCTCTGTCCGACACTATGGATACTGGCACTCCATGGTGGACAGCCTCTTTGATGTACAGCGGCCCGAAATTCCTCCGGTGTGAAGGTCATCGCGCATTAGAAAATGTCTTAGACTTCTTGAGCGAGTCCACTATCACCCATCTTCGCGTCATGCCTGCGATTGTCTAAGTGGCAAGTGGGTCTAAAATCCATCATGACGTGCTCCACTTCCCACTTTCCGGCCCCTACCTCAATGGCTGAGTAGCCTGGCGTATTACGATGTAGCCTTAATTTGTTGACACGTGAGGCATCATCGAACAAAGTCCCCAACGTTTCTTTTCATCCCCGCTCCATTAGTACTGGCTATGAAGATCACGGTACATCGCCAATTGCCACTGCGTAATACAACTCGCGGGAGTAGTGGAACTCACACGAGGATCTCCTCTCTCAAATCAGGTTATTTGGGAACCCTTTACTCCTCTACATCACGAGAAGCTACCATCTGTGTGGATAGTCCATCCCTCGTTAGCCACATGACTGTGCACGGTTCCTGATGGACACTAACTCTACGTCCTGCCCATGGGACTCAATCACTCTGCCTAATAAAGACGGTATAGCTACCAAATTCCCGATGTGCCACGAGCTACTAAAAACTTCTTCAATGAGTCAGCGCCCGACAATCTCGAGCATACGCCACTCTCGGGAAGCTATCTTTGGCCAATGCTCCCGTGACTTCTGACAGTGCATCGACCACCACATTTGCCTTACCAGGATGGTAATGCAAAGCGAAGTCATAATCCTCTAGGAACTCCATCCATCTGCGTGCCTCATATTGAGGTCCTGCTGTGTAAAGATATACTTCAGACTTTTGTGGTTTGAGTACACCTCAAACTCCTCACCATATAAGTAGTGGCCCAAAATCTTCAAGGCAAAGATTATGGCCGCCAACTCTATGTCATGTGTGGGGTAATTTTGCTCATGATTCTTCAAATGACAGGATCCATAAGCTACTACCCTCCCGAGAATCACATTCAAACACATCGATCGAGCCGAGGCATCACAATACACTATGTACCCCTGTCCTGTCCGGGACTATCAAGATATGAGTTGTAGTGAGCCTCCTTCTCAACTCCTGGAATGCCTTCTCTCATCTGTCATCCCAATCAAACTTGACCTCCTTCTGGGTCAATCTCGTCAAAGGGGCCACTAATTGGGAGAAATCCTCAATGAATTTCTTGTAGTACCCAGCCAATCCCAAGAACCTGTGTATCTCAAAGACTGACTTTAGTCTCTCCCAACTCATCACGGCCTCGACCTTCTTAGGGTCCTTGACACGCGAAGGCGACTTCACGTGTCTAAAAATCTCACCTCGATGGCCAAAACTCCCGCCTTCTTGAACTTGGCGTCTGTGATGTTCTCTCGGCAACTGCAGCAATCACCTGATGTCTCATTTCTCCCTCGAGCTTAGGTAGATAAAATGTGTCCACGAGACCGACAAGCCCAGTCAAATAGAGGTTGGAATACCTATGCATAAGGTCCATGAATGCCCATTGGCTCATTCATCGATCTAAAGGGGCATCACTATAAACTCCAAAGTGCCCATAGCATCTGAGCGTCTTAGGGATGTTGTCTCCCAACACTCAGTTGATGGTAACCCGTGCAAAGGTCTATCTTGGAGTAGACTCGCTCCTTTCAAGCGATCAAACAATTCATAAATCCTCAGTAATAGATGCAGATTCTTGATCATAACCCCATTCAACTGCCGGTGGTCAATGCACAGTTGAAGGGTCTCGTCTTTCTTCTTAGCAAAATGAACCCCCTTGTCCAGTAACTCTTGCAGCTGGATCTTAAGCTCTTGCCACTCAACTAGTGCCATCCTATATGGAGTCATAGAGATGGGTGAAGTACCAGGGTGTAACTCAATACAAAAGTCTACAACCACTGCGGGCAATCCCAGATACATAAATCTAGAAAAACATCCTCATACTAAGTAGACTACTTAAGGTAGGGCAAGTTCGGTCTCACCTAGTCCTCTAGGAGTGGGCTTGTGACGAAACCGATTATCCGTGATACTGGACTCGTACCTGACTGAGGCAAAACACCATGCTTGTCCTTGAAACCTCTTGATGCTCACGTGTGTAGGCGGTGACTCTCTTACGCTCCTGTCGATGTAAGCGACTCTATGCCATCAACCAATCCATCCAAGGATGACGTCAAGCTCTTACATGTCCGTGACCATGGGTCCACTTATGAGTAGATCTCGGGTTCTCTGGCTCGCCAACCTCGGTATATCATCCTATCCTCGCCTAGTCCACACAGGGGAGAACTCACATACAAGGGCTCCTCAAGGCCTCAACCTTTAAACCAACTCTCTCCACGGTGATGTGATGAATGAATGCGATGCACAGTGAGCTCTTACTCTTGCCCATAGCGAGATACTTAAATGTACCACAGCCTTAATTTGGATGATTCGCTGACTCAATCGATGGTGTGATGGTGTAGACACGCCCCTGATTCCCTGACGTCCCTGCCTGTGGACCTCGTCTTCTGCCTCGTCCCATAAATTGACCCCTTTGGCCTGCCTGTGTAACTGGAGGTGCCCGTGCAACTCCCTAGGACTGATGTTGGCTCCTTTAACCCATACTAGGGTGTGGAGGAATAAATTTTATCCTCTCCTATCCCACAGCTGATTGGGACTGCCCTGCCCCCAAACCCTGGAGTCCCTGTCTCTGAGGGCAATCCCTCCTCATATGTCCGGGCTGTTAGCAATGGAAACATACCATTTGTTGCACTTTGGTGGCAACCACGATACGTCGCCAGCGGGATATTGCGACTCTATAATCCACGTGAACTAGAAGCCCTTTGCTGCTTTCTCGAACTAGAAGAAGTGGCCTCTTCTTCTTGCTACTTGCTTCCACGCATCCCGGTATCTTTGCATCCTCCATCTCCCTCTCTGGTCATGCATTTTGTCTGGCCATAGAGTCCATGTCCTGTAGGCGGAGTCCTATAATCCTGTCCTAAATGGACAATCTCAACCCATTCTCAAATCTCCTGACCTTGGCCATATCTGTGGCCACATAATCGTCGACAAGCGAGCCCAACTACGTGAATCTAGCCACATGCTCCATCCTTTGTCCTTGGCTCTACTTGACTCTAGGAACTCTTGGGCTTTGTATGTCTAAGAGTGGTAGGAAGAAATGCTTGCTTGTGGAAGAGGCGCCGGAACTTTGCCCATGTCAATGCCTTTAGGTCTCTAAAGGTCTTCGCCCAATTCCACCACACTTAGGCCCCGTCCTCTAGCTGGAATGCAGCTAGTCTGATCTTGGTCGTATCGGAGGTAATCTCCATAGCCTCCAATATCTTCTCAACCTACATAAACCAATGGTCTGCCACCATCGGATCTCCCCCCCTAGAAACGTAGGAGGATGATGGGACCTGAATATCTGGAGGTGACTCGGACCTCCCTTTCCCTGACTGCTAGCTGTGCAATGGCAACAAGCGCGAATCCTATGGCCTCGAAAAGGCACATTGGTCAAATACGGTGGTGCTTGGCTAGCACTCATGAACGACCCTCTCGTCCTCGCCCTCGACTAGCCATCTACACATGTCAAATGGCAAGTTGAGTTTTAATGAAGTACCTCTAAGGGTGTAAATACAACACCGAGACATTATTCACACGAGGGAAAAAAAAGAATTTTATCTTGCCACGTCAGAACTTGTTCATAGGTAAAGCAATACCATAACATCCCATATATTAAATCATACACAAATAATCAGTGATTTGTTTTTTTTGTGCTCCTCGAGACCAGGGTCAGTTGACCAACAGATCAACCTGGAAACTTTGTGTGTCTCATATCATGAGACCCATACATGAGTAAAAATGGCCACGTCGGCCCGTACATCCATACTCACCAAAATGTATAATTTATACCAAAATAAGTTAATTTACAATTTGTTTTGATTACAAATTATCCAAAACTGGATCTTTTACCCAGATTTTTACAAAAATACATACTTGATACCACATATGGCCATTTCTTACGTCTCTAAGACCTCGAGGATGTCCACTCCCCATGAACCTTAATTACACAGAAATAATTTTTTCCTCGACAGGGTGAGCAAAGCCTAGTAGTGGAATTATCCTACATGGGTTACTCCCCACCTAGGTGCTCATGCAATGGCAAACCAAACATTCAAGCAAAACATATATGTTCCTACTCAAATGTCTACATAAAATGGATGAGAATGTGACTCATCCTTTCCCACTTCTCTAGCCCTCACTGACTCCCTCACGCATGCCTAAGCCACGTATGAGAAAACACTGTTTTCAAACAAAAGGTTTTTGTTCTTGAAAACATAATACCGATTTTCGGTAAAATCTATTGGACAACCCTTCGAGGTGAATTGCTGGATAACTCTCCGAAAAAGTCATGGGTCTTCCTTCGAGATGAACTATTGGACAACTCTCAAAGGTAATTCTTCGGAAAATCTTCCTTTGAAATCCATTTAGCAACCACGTTTTTTTTCATTTCATGCACTCACACCTATTATTCTAGAGTTATCGGTCATTATGAAATGCACCAATATGCCATTTCACAACAATTCATGTTAATATATTAAGCATGGATATACTAACAAAATTTATCCACAATCATCATGTTATTCATTCATACATAGCAATAACATAAATTTTGCTCACATGGGCTAATATAAAATCCGGCAGTCCCAAGCATCACACAAATAACATAACATGTTATTCAATCAAGAAATAACATATTCACACTCAAGGCCACACACAGCGGAGTCACGGTCGGTTCGGGAGCGCGAGAAACAAGGATCTCTTCCTTTCGGTCAAATCTTTTGGGCGAAAACACGACCATCTAGGCCTCCAAGATATCCTATCCGTTAAATAGCTCTTAGCCAAGAATAAAACAAATTGAGGAAAACCCACACCTTTTGGTTAATCGAAACTCCTGTTGGTACCCATGCGTAGCTCTTGCAGTGGGGATCAACTTTGCCTCTTGTCTCGCCGGGGTTCGACGGACGGATCACCGGAAAATTTAGAAAGAAGTGAGAGCTTCTCACTCTAAAAATCTCTTCCTTTCTCTTTCCTCTTTCTTTTCTCTCTCTATTTTCCCTCTCTTTTCCCCCATCCAAGCGGTTGGGTCAGTTGAAGTCGAAGACTTACATCTCTCATTGCCACATATACGACCCGCATTGGTTGACTTGGATTTCCTATATCATATCATCTAACATAGGTTCTCCTCCCGATAACTTGATGCCATGTGTCTCATGTGAGCCCCACTTAGCTCATTGTTTGACCCATTCTGCCCAGGACATGTGGCACCTCCCAAGCCACTCATAAAGTGCCCAGTGTCCCGCACTCCTCTCCATACCTCGAAAAACGTGAAATTCCGACTGTCTCGGAATTCAACAAAATTCGACTTGGCAGCTAGATTTTGCAAGACCATTCCAACGAGTGAAACTTTCCTGGGTCACTAAATTTTATGAGACGAATTGAACGGCGCAGTCTATTTCGTCATCCGAGATCTAGAGAATTTTCTAGACTTCCCTGAACCATTATGACAATTTTTATTATTATCCTTTGAAATTCATAATTTGTACTTTCACGCACTTTCCTTAATTGAAAAAGTGCCCTGATGTCTTTGAAAACTACAATTTCATCCTTAAAGCAACTTTTTCAAAAATACTATGGCCTTTCGAATAAATTAAGGAAGCCTTGGTGCTCTCTGACCCTATTGTTGAAATATGAATTTATCATTTCATTCTTTGATGTTTAGGCCATGATAAAACATGATTTCTATTGTTAGGAAATATACATATATTCTATCATACCAATGTAAACGAAGAAAATCAGTATGTTAAAAAAGAACAAAGATTTATTTCAACTTTCTATTTGTGTCGATCTTGTTACAAATGTGGAGTAAGAGCAAGTTCACATTTTTACATGTGCCTACTTATAGCTTTCGACCAACACATTCTTGATATGTTCTTATACTCATTTTGTCAATCAAAGCTCTATGGGGCTTGAATTTCTTATACAAGCTGAGGGCCCAACCAAGGTCTCTACTGCATCTCACACCTACTTTTACCACATTACGACAACAATTATCATCTAGTTTCTTGGATCGATCAAATATGACCTTAGATTTGTAATCCACATACTGGTTTCACATTCCATAAGCATTGAGCCACAGCGGTATAGAAACCAATAAAAGGCTCGGGAGGTAGGATTTCACCAAACCATGGAACTTCCTTATCATTCTCATTCCATGGATTTGTCGCCATGGTCATGGTATTGAAAATAAGTAAAAAGGCCACCATCATTGCTGGAATCACATACGCTAGCCTCGCCATCTTTCAATTATTTCAACTCGTGACCTCTTCCTTAATTGTTTCTTAGAATGACTTGAGAATAGATGTATGGAGGTAAATGCAGCTATATTCACATTTATATGTATACACATGCATATATATATATATATATATATATATATATATATATATATATATATACAAAGATGAGAAAGGTGAAATATTAACTCTTTATATTTTATTAATTGCATTTATTAGCAAATACAGTTTATTTTAATTTTTTAATGTAGATAGTAAATGAGAAGCAGTTTTTAAATAGATAGTAGTAATTAAGAAACGTTATGATGATAAAAGCCATATAGTGTTTAATGCACTTTCAAAGTTCATATTTTACATTATTTTTATGGAATATTCTTTTTGGAATAATTATACTTACATTGTAAAATGCTATTAACAATCTTTTTTATTGTACTGAGTTCTGACCTTTTAATTGTACAACTAAAGATTAAATATCAAAATATGATCTATATTGGGGTGACAGCAACTTTGCAAATCATATTATCACAGTTGTAACATGCCCTAAAGTAAGAAAGTGTGTGGGTTTTTTCATTTCTTTGTTTGTCTCTACTTTTTTCGTTTTCTCCTTTTGCCAATTCCAATAGCAAGTTGAAACTCTCTTTTATTATCTCTTTAATGACCTGAGCAGGTTTAATTCCTGATATTGATATTTCTTTTTGTAAGAATCTTTTTGTGTATTCTCTAGTTATGGTTTTTGGGGGGTGGTAAGTGTAGAATACTTGAAAGATTTGGAAGATTAATCATTCTTTCTCTATTGATCACATAAAGGTATAAATAATACAAATGAATCAAATGAGCAGTATGATAACTAAACTAGGTATAGACAAATCCTAGAATCAATTTAAATCTAAATATTACAAATTGGTAATTATAGGGTATACACTAATTAGACTTTACTTATTTTGATGTGGATCTTTATTCTTCAATATGCCCCTGCAAGTTGGAGCTCTGAGATGAGAGACCAATTTTGAGTAGTAACTGATGAAAACGGGTGCTGGGTAGAGGTTTGGTGAGAGCGTCTGCAAGCTAATCTGCCGAAGCAACATGGGTAACATGAAGATGGCCATTCTGAACTTGTTCGCGAATGAAGTGGTAGTCAAGTGCAACATGTTTCATACATGAGTGGAACACCGGGTTTTAGCAGAGGTTGGTTGCACCGACATTGTCCTAATAGATGACCGGTGCCTGAGTAATGGAGAGACTAAGCTCGTTGAGTAGATTGTATACCCAACAGAGCTCAGTAGTAGTGGCAGAGACAGATCGGTATTCGGCTATAGTAGAGGATCGAGAAATTGTGCGTTGTTTCTTAGAACTCAAAGAGATTAGATTGCGACCGAGGTAGAGAATGAAGGCGCTGGTAGAGGTAAAATAATCCTTATTGCACGCCTAGTCGGCATCCGAGTAGGCACATGTAATTGAAATTAATTGATTGGCGATCGAGAAGAATCCCATGATCAAAGTGCCATATAAATAGTGGAGAATACGATTTACAACAGTCCAATGGTCACTGGTCGGGTGATGCGTGTACTGAGAAAGCTTATTGACCCCATAAGCAATGTCTAGTCGGGTCAATGTTAAGTACTAAAGGCTATCGACAATGGTGAGAAACAAAGAAGGGTCAAACAGGGTAGTGACGGGTTGAAGAGATAATGTAGGAGAGGTCAACAGTGGGGTGGAGATCGGCGAGCATCTATCATCGCAGCTTGGGGAAGGAGGTCGGCAATATACCTCAGTTAGGAAAGGATCAGGCCAAGCAGATGAGAGAGGAATTCAACACTAAGGATATAAATTAGGGGACCTAGGTCCTTGAGAGAAAACTGAGCAGAGAGCAAGGTGATAAAGTGCTGAATAGTTGATGGATTGTTGCATGTGATGATAATGTCATCAAACTACACTAGTAGATAAATGGTAACCGTAGTGCGATCGAGGATGAATAAAGAGGTATATGTAGTGGAGTTCAAAAAACCAAAGGTAAGTAAAAATTGTTTTAGCTCATTATACCATGCCCAAGGTGCTTTCTTTAGCCCATAAATGGCCTTGTGAAGGCGACAAACTTGTTTAGGATGATCAGCGTCTGTGAAGCCCTATGGTTGAGCCATGAAGATATCCTCGGTAAGGGTGCCTTGTAGGAAGGCATTGCTGACATCGAGCCGACGAAGGCACCACCCCTGACTAGTGGCAAGAGAAAAAACCAAACGAATAATGGTTGGTTTCACTACTGGACTGAAGGTGTCATGATAGTCAATGCCATGCCTCTAATGAAACCCCTTGGCAACCAGTCGTGCTTTGTACCTTTCCATAGAACCATCAAGTAAGCATTTGATTCGAAAGATCCACTTACAACCCACAATACATTGAGCCGACTTGGGCGGTACTAATTCCCAATTTCCATTCTGAACAAGGGCATCAAACTCTTTCGACATTGCCTTGCGCCATTTGGGGTTTTTGGTGGCTTGGGTTACAACGATCGGTTTTAGGTATCGGGCAAGTTGGGCAGAGATGGTGAGTTTGTGGATTAGTTTGTGAATGTTGTGGCAAGAAAGAGTGACTATAAGGGAGGTGTGGGCAGTGGGGCATGGTAGGGAGGGCTCTGATTCTCTAGTATAGGGCGCGATAAATGTTCGGTTAGTGTTTCACAGCAAGAGACAACTTAGTTGTTGTTTGAGAACTAAAACGATGTCGATGGGGAAGAGGAGATTGGATGTTGATGGAGAAGGCAGGGGCTTGGGTAGTGGTGTTATGTACGAGAAGCTCAGGTAGGTGATAGCTCAGTTGTTGTTAAGGGAGCAGAGATGGTTGTCGGTCGGGGAAGAGAGTGTGGGATGGTGGTGAAGGGCTCGAGTGCTTGAGCATGCTGGGATAGCTTAACTAAGGGGTTCGGTCCGTGAGGAGTAAGGGACGAGGGACCGGATGCACAAAGTCGGGGGTGTGATCTATAACCGAGGATGTAGGAGGCATGGCCAAGTCGATAAGGGTGACCGAGAACCATGTGGAGATGGTGGACTCAGTAGACTAAGGAAGAGACAGATGGACATTAGACAAGGGAAATATGAACTCAACAAAGCGAACATGACGGGAGTGGTAGGTCTTAGTAGTGGAAGGGTCATAACAGATGTAGGCACTTTGGGTAAGCAAGTAGCCAAGGAAGTCACAAGGAGCGGAACAAGGAGTGAGTATGTTCATAGAGTAACGGAGCTTGGAATAATTTGGAGAAGACTCAAAGAACTTATGATATTGAGAGTACATTTGTAGTGTAGGTGTGGGGAGACAATTAATGAGATATGTAGCCGTGAGAAATGCATATGACTAGAAGGAAAAGGGAAGAGAGGCTCGAGAGAGAAGTGCAGGCCGGTTTTGACTATGTGATTAGTGGTAGCGTTTAGAAACATTGTGTTTGGTGTGTGGTGGAGATGTATGATGAGATATGCTGCTAAGGTAGCTAAAAATGTGGACAGCCTGTGTATTCACCCCCATTATCCAAGTAAAGGGTAATAATTTTCCGTTTGAAGAATTTTCAACAAGTGATTTGAAGCGGGAAAAAATCAAACTGACATCAAACTTACGTTTGAGTGGGTAGAGCCATAAATAATGGGTGAAGTGATCAACAAAGACAACGCAACATTTGGAGTTGTCAATCGACTGAATAGGAGATGTCCATACATCAGAAAAGATAATTTGCAGTGGAGCAAAAGAAACATTTGTGGATTGTGAGAAAGGTAACTTACGACTTTTATTACAAAAGCAGTCTTTTGATGAAGGAAGATGACTAGGCATACACAATGTGTAACTTGTAGTGTGAAACTAAATGTCAAAGAATTGGCTCGAAAAGATGGCCTAACCGATGATGCCAATAAGAAGGAGAGCCTTTGACATAGGAGAATGCAATGATGGAGGTAGAAGGCATGGTCGGCTATTCATAAACGTCATCTTTAGTGCGGTCGTGAATAAGTATTGCCCCCTTATGCAAATCCTTCACATGAAAAGAACAAGTAAAAATTCAACCGATGGTTTGTTTGCTTTTCAAAATTTTGAGATAGATATAAGGTTGCATTTCATGTTAAGGACACATAAGACGATACGTAAGTGAAGGAACAAGAAGGATTGATAAGGAAGTTAAGCGAATCGTATAATATATGGCAGATGAGTGTGCAAAACGCTCATCTTGAATCCTTACTCACGTTTTAATTCTATTTTATATACCCCAATAAATTGCGTATGGCTCCGATAGGCGATTTTTGGATCTTATGTGCATTGCAGGTGAATAGGGTGGTTTTTAGAAGCGTTTTGGAACTGCAAAGAAGAAGAAGTGAAAACCCAGCAGCAACGTCATGACGTGGCAACATTGCGACGTTTTAGCGTCGTGACGTTGCAATGTCGAGACGTGTGGTCAACAATAGTAAAAGTCAAAGAGCGGCCAACTTCGCGACATTGTGACGTCGTGATGTTCTCGTGATTCCTGCATCATAATTATAAAAAGCATGGGAGACCTAATTTTAGGGATTATCGAAGTTCGTATGGACGAGGAGCGGAGAACGAAGCAGCAGCAACCCGAGAGATTGAAAAGACTCTGTTTTTGTAATCCTCTTCTCAAAACTATTAATGATTTATAGAACTATGCTTGTATTAAATTTCGATATGTTCCATAATTATTTCTAGGGTTTTTGTTGAACCACCTTAAGTTGTATGGATTAAGGGTTTAAATGTAATGTTATTCGGTTTATTTATAGATTTATATCGGTTGCTCTACATATATGTGGTTTATTTCATGGTGATGTCGGCTTGACAGTGAAATGGTCTTCTTTGGGTATCCAAGATCGAGATAAGGACTCCTAGGGATATGGGTAAGCGACCCTTGGTTCATCGGTGGGCCTCGATTTATCAATTCGAGTGTGGAGATAAGGGTTTGAGAATTTAAGCTTTCCGGAGTATAGGGTCGGGCGAGGAGGTCACCTAACCTGCGGTGAGATTAATTGGATATACCTCGAAAAGGTTATCGTAGAGTCATGATCACCCCGTCATCAAAAATTCATTAATAGACTGAATAGTAATTCCTCTAGGTAATAATCCATCAAATGTGGCAGGGGGAGGTGATTCGTGCCACAGTAGGGTGTTCTGGAATCAACAAAATTTATATCCTAAATCCTATTGTAGTAGCAAAGCTACTGCAGTATAGTGGCTCTAGGGTCGAACACAGGGATGGGTTTTCTTCGTACAAATGATTTACAGTGAAGGCCAAAATGGTGAATTCAAATTTTGGATTTTGGGATTTGTAAAAGCGAAGTGTAATGGTTGGCAAGGCGAAATGTAAATAAAATAAAATGTAAAAGGGATCTCCTTGAAATTAATCGAGGCTATTGGATTTGGGTTCTAAAGTTCACTGAGGGGTTCTCAAATCCATTTCCTCGCGTTGGGGAGGATGACCTATAGTCATTTCCCGAACTGGATCTTCATTTAGCTTTAAAAACTAAACCCTATGATTTTCCCTTTTGAAAAAAGCCGACGGTTGTTGAGGCATTAATGCTCCCGACGATGAAACGATGCCTCATGATCTACCTCGTAGTAATGAATCAAAGCAATAATGAATCTCAGTGGATGCAATATTAAGCATCCAATTAAGACCCTAAGATTGCCAAATCTTGATCAATGAAGGCACATCAAAGGGGTTCTAACCTAGAGTGAGAAATGGAACATAAATGCCAATAAAAACTTGCATTAAACGGACTATGAGTTGCCTCAAAACCTGGCCCGGCGGCCCTCTGCTTTGGGGAGAAAGGGGAGTCCTAGCCAACCATCTCTGAGTTGTCATCCTCGAGTGTTGACAGCCAAGAAAGGGAGAAAAGGAAGAAAATGAAGAAAATGGAAACGTGAAGTACCGTACTTGTATCTATTGCCAAAGTCTCCCCTCATTCTGATGTTGCTTGGGCTTTAAATACGCCCTAAACAATACAAATTGCAAAATGAACAAAAGTAGTTAACTATTATAGGGACAAATGGGAAGAAACAAAAATTGAAACAGACGAGGGCTGCGTCAAGCGGGCAACAAGAAGGAGCATTAGCAAAATGGTGAGCGGTCACGAGGAGGCATGAGCGGTGCGCGCGGGGAAGAATTTCGCAAGTGCTCCAATTTCCTTCAATATTTTACTAACTCTTTAACTCATACGGTCTTTTGATGCGCAATCTTTGATTTATTTCGAATTCTGCGTGCTTGGATCGACTCAACAATTTCGGCACAAATAGCTTGCAAAAACTACAAAATTAGCCACAAAATGCGATAGGAATAGCAGGGACCTTAATGTGCAAATTGAGTTAATTACGCTGATTAGTACACAAAAGTGCTCAAAACTTTAAATAAACAGGGTTCAAAATAGCACTTTTTGAGCACTAATCAGGAGGCAAAACCCTAGTTTTCAAAAAAAGTAATTTGACAAGTTAATTAGATTTAGTTTTAATTCCATACATTAGTTAGACATTCATTAAGAGTTTAAGTCTAGATAATATCATAGGGCGATTCCGATTAGTCAGCGTAGCGCCGCGTGGATGAATCATCCGTGCCAAATTTACCAGCATGTTACTTGATGCGTCGTGCGCTACGCACATAGGCGCTTTACCTAGTTTATACAAATCACACATCACGCTTTCGGCCTATCAAGTTTTTGGCGTCGTTGCCGGGGAGGAGTTTTCATGTTGATATTGACAATAACTCAATTAGATATTACTCTGGAATTTAATTTAATTTAATTTTGCTTTTATTTTTATTTTGTCTATATAAAGAGATTGTAGTCCAGTTAAGCTGTGTTTGTGCGTGTGACTATGGGGTCAAGTTGAACTACCTCCATTTGATCCTGAACCAGAAAGAACCTTATACCATTTACGTAGAGAACTAAGAGACGCACAACAAAGAAATCTTGCAACCATGCAGTTCTCTGTAAAAATGATCACTAATAAGGAAATATTGTGAAGCAGTCAATTTCTGCATTGTATCCCATTTAAAACTCTATCCTAAATTTGGATCACGGATTGTAAAAGATGCACGATATTGCAAGTTGGATTTCTCCTTTTTATTCACCAATTACATATCCTGTTTCTCTCGACGAGTTTAATCGGTCTTGTATTGACATATTCTTTACAAGATCTGGGTATTTTTCTTTCTCAATACTTCATACCCATTTCTTGAGACTGCATATTTCTTACTTCCAACTTAGGGCTGTTGCAAAACTTCTACAACTTAATTGATGACTCATCCTTTAAATCTAATGGATACTTCCCTTCCCTTGATTAGATCTCAGCTAACACAGGGTCACGAGTTTTCCAACAGATTAAGGTGCAATCTCTGATGATTTAAATTGATAAATAATCCCTTCCAACATCAATTATGAGTGAATTGGATATTTATCGAAGCGAACTCTCAAAGCTCAATATTTCTTCAATAATGGTCCAATATACCCACAATTAGAATGTTCCTAACTCTTAGGAATCTCCATCTCTATGTCACTCAAAGGGCCTCCTGGAAATCAAGTAGGATACAATCCTTAGACGGGTATTCAAAACTACTATTGGGAACAATTTCATGAAAAAAACATCAATCAAATAAATCCTCCCCAAAGTCCAGGTACTTCCTTCTAATTTATGTAGGAAATACTGTAACTAACAATAAATTCAAACTAGTGGAAAATTTAACATGCTAATTTGCATTATAATATACAATGGAGCATTGATCAATTATACCCACTGCAGTTGCAATAAACTAAGAATAAACGAATTCTAGAAATTGTCTAGACTTCATTAAACTCAAGCAGTAATTTGTAAAGAAATTGAAATATTGCTTCCAACTTCAACATTCTAACAGATCGTTGGTTCAGATCCAAGAAAAGAAAGAAAAGAAAAGAGAAAAAAAATCTATTCTAAAATATACAGTGAGTTTTCTTCTTCCCCCGTTCTGGGTTACCAAAAAGAAAAGCTAGCTTTACTAAAATTGTGTACGCCTATTTATAACTTTCAGAAATTGGGCCTGATTCCAAGGCTTCAGGTGGATTTCCCTAAAATTAATGGCCCGTCTCACTATTTTAGGTCGTGACTTCAAAAGCTTGTCGCAACGTAAAATTCTAGTCTGGTTTGTGCAGTCTGTCATGACAGCAGGAAACTTCTTTCTCTTGTTCTTGCAATTGCTGAGTTGTGACCTGATGTTTTCTATCGCGACTTGTTTCTTCAGTTGTAAGTTGATTAGTGTATATGGTCACGTGTCACGACTAAGTTAGTTGTCGTGATGAAATTTTGGTTGCGACCCCCTTTTCTTGTTTCCAGGAATTGGTGTTGCAACCTCAATTTGATGTTGCGACCTCTTTTCTGTTGCGACGTCATTCAGTTGTCTTGAGCCTTCAAGTAGGCCGTGAATCAAAACTGCTAGTCTGCTTGTTTTCTTGTCGCGACTTGGAATTTAGGTCGCGACTCACTAAAATTCTTGTCGCGACCTCAAAAAGTATGTCGTGATCATTCCTTCTTCTATTCGATGCCAACCCTCATCTCTGGTCCTTAATTCCCTTCAATTTTTCTATTTCTAGTCGCGACTTGACTGTTTTGCTCTGTTTTGGAATATATGTCGCGACCTATATTTGATGTCGCGACATCAGTTCTTGTTGCCAGTTATGTTGATCTTTGTTGCGACCATGTTTTTTTTACCCTTTAATAAATTCTATCGACGGTAGTATGCGACCTCATTTATGTTGTGTGTGATCCTTGGTCCTGACTCCTTCTCATGTTGCAACTTAAATTGTTTGTCTTGTCGGTATGGGATTTGGGACGTGACACAATCGTTTTCTTTCATACTTGCGAAATTTATGTGCGACCTTAAAGAGTATGTCATTGACTTCAATTTGCCCTCTGTCGCAACCTCACTTTTTAGTCACAACATTTTTAACCGTAGAGCTCATTCTTATTGTCGTGACATGAATTCCAGGTCGCGACCTTGATTGGAGTCTCCAACTTATATCTTTGTCGCAACTTGAAATTGCCTAGTAAAGACATTGCAAGTCCATTCAGCCTTACTTTATGGTCGTGACATTATTTCTTCGTTGCGACCAACAATATCTTCTTTTAGTGTCGCGACCTCAAAACGGTGTCGTGATATTATCTTGTTTGGAAGTCCCTCCTGTCTTGGTCTCAGCAAGTGTTCTTACGTCTATGACTTTTATTTGGCTTGCCATCACTTCTAGTCGTGACACTGCATTCTGTCATGAGCCTTACCTAAACTCTTGTCTGTTTCACTCGCATTTCTTTGGAATTTTTCAGTTTACGCTTGAAATTTTTGCAAAACATAAATTTGGTAAATAACACATATTTCTACATAAAAATAGGCAATTATATTGTAAGAAAAATCATAAAAATGGACTAAAAATTCAATGAGTTTTTGACTCATCAAATTCCCCCAAACTTAAAATTTTGCAAGTCCCCAAGAAAAGAAAAGAAAGATTTGTTTGTCCTCAAACAATTGAACTTTATTTTGAAGGACATTTTCAGTTCTACAGCACAATCTTCTCTTATTCCACCTTTTAACTTGAAAAAGGAAATTGCAGTCTCATTTCAAACTTCAGTTTTCAACTGAGAAAAAGGAATGGTTTCAACCTCTATCACCAATAAACTGATGAAGGCTAAATGAAAACAGTTCAGTCAATAAATCTTGTTTTGTGAGTGTGTGTAGGTCTTTTTCTTCTTTTCATCTTTTTGTTGAATTAGTTAATCTTCTGGGGATCTTCTTAGAATACTAGTCAAAGTCTTATAAGCTTGTTTTTCATATTGTTCGCCACTAATGTAGGTAAATTCAACCTTCAAAATCAAAAAGGTCTTTTAGGCTTGTAATGTTAGGCCTGGGTAATTGGGTGGATAATTGGAAAATTTTAGGCTGTAAATTACCCAGATTCCATTCTTCCTTTTTGTATAATAGCCTTCATCTTTCATCATTTTTCTTTCCTTGTAGTATAAACTCCCCCAGCGGCTTTGTACATTATCTTGGATGTTGTGGCTCATTTTAAGTTTGCCACCTTCAATATCATCAGGTTCCTTTTTGGCGGAACTCTTTTCATTTCTCTTTATTTTCAAAGAATTGGAATAGTGCAATGTTTTGTCTTCTTAGGCTTTCTATCACTCTTAGAGAACTTTGGGCTAAGTAACTCCCATACCAGTTGGCATTAAGTTCGTGTTTGAAACACCCCTACGAGCTTATTGTTGAGAGATGGCCCGCAAAAGACAAAACTTCTTCCTTTTTCAACTTTTTCTCCTTTATCTCTAGTTCTTCAATTTATTTTTCTTCATCCATCCTTGTAATCCAAAAGAAATATATTCCCCCAAACTTGTTTTCTTTATAATAAACATCCTTATTCTGAAAATTGAGTAATTTGGGTTCTTTACTGCAGGATTATTGTAAGGGAGGGATTTCAGGTTTCTAATTGCTGCTATTTGAAGAAATTAAGCATTTTTTGCTCAAATCATGGAACTAGAGTGTATGCCTTTGCATATAATGAGGGTAGGTTGGAAAAGGTTCAAACTTCCAAAGATGGCCTCTATCACTTCTTGTTAGTTGTTTTTACCTAGGATTTCGCCTTAACCAATAATCTAACAAGTTCTAGGACCTTATATCCTTGATTGTGAATCACCCCAGAAGGTGTTCCTAATCCCTCTTAAAGTTTTAAGAATTTTCTTGACCATGTGCATTGTTTTTCCAAGACTTGTACTGACTCACTGTTTATACACACAGCTTCAATCATCTTATTTATTCTTTCAATCGTGTACTTTTTCCAAATTCTGCAATTTAAACACGAATCAAACTAAAGCAACTTCTTTTTCAGATTCACTAGTTCTGCTCTTATTTCTCTTATAATGTTGTTTGGATTTAAACGGTGGTCATTGTGTCATTGTACTATGGGCTTGAATACATAAGGTCGTTTCTTGCGAATAATGAAGACACAAACAACACAATTCATTTAATCGGATCATGCATCTAAAACAAATCACTTGTTAACAATCGAGTCCAATCAAGCATTTCACCAATGTATAAGTTAGGTGCAAATTTGTGGAAGCAACAACTCAATTTATTAATTCAAAGACACATGCAGGCAGGACAAGACGCTACGAATTTATATTCATGATGATGAAGAAATGCAGTTTAGGAAAGAAAGTATAATTGCTTTCTCCGCTCTCCACTTTTCTTATAAAAGCTTTTGGGTATGATGTTGGGAGGATCTAAGTCAAACTTGCTAAGCATGGGGAAAATTAGAGAAAAAGGTCATATCACAGTCTTGTTCTTTTCCGGTGTAGGTTCTACCTTTAATCGGTGGAGATTAAATCATTTGTTAAATCCACAAATCGATGAGTATCTTGTTCGACCTCCCGATTCTTTGTTTTCGGCTAGAAATACAACCCGTATATCGATAAATTTTTGTTGATCAAATCTAAACTTTCATGCCAAAATTTTCTTCTATAAACATCATTCTCTTATAGCTCTTTATCTCTGTCCTTAAGTAATTTCTAAAACTCCTTGGTACTCCATACTCTGCAGTTTTAGAAACTGAATCTTTTTTATGTTACCCTCCATCTCGAGCTTTTTTCTTGAATATTAAGCACTTCTTCATCTATTCTAAAGCGGTTTGGCTGAAACTGGAATGGTTCATCTTTTCTCCCATTTCTTTTCTCTTCTTTCCTCTCTTCTCTCCATTCTTCCTCTCTCTTTCTTAGAGTCTGCTCAAATAATTGTTCATTCCTTCTGAATTCAGCTTCTAAAAATTCTTCTCTAATTTGCTGTTGTTTCTCCCATCTCTGTTCCCTTTCTTCCATGTCCTTCTTTATTGATCTTAGCATTTCCATGACTTCAGTGTTCCCTTCTCCTCTTCTGGAGCTTTCTTCTGGCTCAGGGAAATTCTCTGTCAAATTAGGATAGGAAATTCTAAATAGGCTCATTCTGAAATGTGCCTCTTCTTCTTCAGCTGGAGGATTTTGCTCTGGATTAGCTTTCATCTCTCTTTGATCATTATCCTCAGCATGCTCTGATTCTACTTCCACCGTCCTTTGTTGCTTTTTATTTCTAGGCCGCTTTGTCACCCCAATAAGGGTCAAAGGAGATACCTTGGGACAAGTTTCTTAAGCCATCCCGCAGTCCTCCTCTTACCCAACGAAGATGCATAGTCTGCTGATTGTTGTTGGGTGAGGGATTAGTCCTCTTATGTTGCTTAGGTGGTATCCTCTGATCGATCCCCCAATTAGACGCCCAACATTCATTTTATAGCCCTTCAAAAGGGCATATAAGTGTGCTTCGCTCTCCTTTGCACGAGATGTTTAGTTTGAAGGATCACCGAAGACAGGAAGTAGAACCAAACTTTGGCTTCACTCAAGTAAGGAGCCTCTGTTGATAGCGTAGTAGAGGTTCTTCTTCTTAAACTTCCATACCCCTACCCAGCAATAGTAGGTCGATAATCTTCTAATGATGGGTTTGCTGATTTCATAAAATTTAGGCGTGCTTAGTTCCTTTACCAGCCCGAACATCATTGATTCTTTTATCGATTAAAAGGGTACCTAGACTCCTCGCATGAAAACTGTGTCCTCTCTCATCCCCACCATGTTTACATTGAATTCCCTGGCCAGATCAAAGAATCCAGGCGTTGTGTGTGCACAGAAGCTCTCCCAACCTCTCTTATCTATTATCTCTAAAAAAGGAGATATTAGCTTCCCAAAACCTCTTTTGCAGATGAAACCCTTGTCAGCCAGCACCTTAGTCCATATATCCTTAGCTTCTGGTGAGACAAAGTCTTTGTCTTCTTCTGATCCTCCTTCTTCAGTTTGTTCTCTGGCCTCATGCACCTGCCACTTTCTTCCTCAATTGGTTTCCTCTATTTTTGATTTGGGTTTAGTTTATGCATTCATAACCAGTCTCGTCGGAGGAGTTCAGGTGAACCTCCTCTACTCCTTAAAGCGATGTTCACTCATGGGTTAGTCAATTGTGCCGATTTTAAGTCGACGAGTTTGGTTATCTTGTCATGGGTGAAATTAAAATTAGCTCTAGTTCTAGGGTTTTGGTATTCGAGAGAAAAGAAGTGGAAAGTTGGGTGAAGATGCAACTGGATTGGAGTTTTGGATGAAATTTGGCTATTCAGTTTCAGCTGAATTCCACTTAGAGTAAGAATGCATAGATTTCGTGAAAAATCTTAGCTCCACAAATAAAATATGGTAACAGTGGCCGTGTTACATTATGACATATAAACCCTGTTTGACTATGAGTGGAAACTCTCCATAAGATAAGTTGCACATAATGTTAAACTCTCCTGCCTTGTTTCCATACATTATCATATAATGATCTCCTTTTTACGTCTAACATAATGAGTGGAAACTCTAAAGTAAGATTCATGCCTAAGGGAGTAGGTGTCTTGCTCCACAAATATGTGCTAGATTTTTCATCGATTTTAAAATGTGATAATTAATGTGATAATTATATGTAAACATAATCAGACAGATGCCAGTTCAGTTGTTGACTACCAAATGTTAACGAATACTCGTGAATGTCGGGTGACCCGACATTTTCACGAAAATCGGGCAAAGTCTCAGCACAATACGAGAGCTCTGCAAATACAATACGCAATATCACAGCTTTGTTCCAAGCGGTCAATATATCATCACATAGATCATGGCCACTTGGGCCATAAACGATACTCATAACAATATCACGTAAAACATGCAACTATGTCCAATAGTTCTAGAGTTAATAATTTACTCTTATACAGCACATAAATGTCAGAGTCTAAGAGGAATTCTAATACATGTATAAAATAATCAAAGCCACAACCGGCTTTCTTCACGCTTTCAGTCTCTGAGACGACCGTCTATATACGCTCCCTATGCATAAATAATATCCTGATGAGGTTGACTATTGCTCCAATGGGGTGAGGCGGGGAATCACCCTCAAGGGGTGGGCTACTCTCCCACCTAAGTGCGGTGCAATGCTCCAAAATAAACACTCATTCCAAGCAAATGCATGATCCAACTTGAATTTCTAACTTGTCAGCTCTTGCAGAGTCCTCCCGCAGGCTCCTCACACTCGCCTAAGCCTCGTGAGAATTCTTATATTTATTTGTTTGTTTGTGGGACAACCTCAATGTGTATATATCAATTGGGCGTCTCTTGGTAAGATATTATTTTGGACTACCCTCACGATGTATATCGAATTGGGCTATCTCAGGCGTTGGAGATATTCTTGGTTTACGGACTACCACCAGATAATTAACATTTTTAGACAACCCTCGAACCATTTTCTCTAGACTCATCACTACTCACTCCTATAGTCCTAGGGTGTTTCGGTTCATATGGAATGCATGTATGCCAATTCCCATCTGATCTAATTCACATGTAAATATATAAACATGCATATATTTACAAAGCGTCAATTCAAGCAATCATATCATGTAAATTCTCATTTCATACATCTCAAAAATTAGCTCACTTGGGCTAATGATCAAACACGAGCAGTTCAACTTGAAACACTCTAGCAAACATTTCACAAAATATGCTTTTGTGAACAACATTTTTAGGAGCAATTAAAACCCTCGATTCTTGTTCCTTTCAAAGCCGCAAATTCATCAGTTCACATTGTGAACCGCGTTTCCATGACCATTCGACCTCATCAAACCAATACATGATTTAATACCAAATTTCAAGATTGTAACCCAAATCAGCCGTGGCGATCCACGGTACTTCATTGGTGTTCCAAAATTATATCAATTCGGTCCCGAGGGTTTGGGGCCAGTCGGCTAACCCCTCACGGCCTCATTCGACTCAAACATTTACAATGTTCTTAAACAAAGAGTAAAACGCAAGTAGGGAGAAACCCATACCTCTCGGAGTTTGTCGAAACTCCTCAAAACCGGTACCCACGCGTAGGCCGCTCCGCATAGAACAACTTTCCTTCTTGTCCCGAAGACTGCCGACGGTCGGATTGCCCGAATTTCTAGAGAGAAGGAAGACTCTCTCTCACTAAAATTTCTCCATGTTTGGCCACTGCATCTCCTCCCTCAAATTCACGTTTTTTGCTCCTTTTAGTCAATTTGAGAAGATGAATGCGCCAGCTGTTGTCTTTACTAAACTTTTCCAAAAATGACATTTATATCCTTCTTATCCCAGTTTTGACATTCGGCAATATCTCGGCCGTCCATTTTCATAATTTCTCTACTCATACCACTTATGGCACATGAGTACTTGTTATATATGACTTTCGTCGCATCGAAAATCGTTTTATGGCACCCGAATCGCGATGCCTCGGCGGTCTGCTTTCAGAGCGTCTCGAATTCGCGAGAAATTTCTACGTGCTAGTTAGATTTTCGCGAGGCGATTCCAACGGTGCAATCTGTTCATCATCCCCTGATATCTAGAATAAATTTCGTATTTTAACGAAATTACAATTTTATTCTTGAAATTACGATTTTGCCCTTTTCGAAATTTGAATTTTCGGGTCTTATTCTCCCATCCTTAAAGAATTTCGTCCGAAATTTTTGTAATCAAAAATCACTCACATGCATATGCAGCGTGCATTCTACCATGCATGTAAACTAGCCATTTAAATGTTAAGCGACTAAACCCGCGTACCTTCATCCTTTGAACAAGAGGGATAGGGAGGCCATCGTGTCCTCGGCGGCTCCCATGTTGACTCCTCACTCCCATAGTCTTGCCATAGCACCCTCGCTGCCTCACGGTCTTCTTGTCCATAAACTGATCCACGACTATCAACAATGCACACTGGTCCCTCCTCGAAGGTCCCATCCGTGTCAACCTCAATCTGTCTCCAATCCACCACATGAGTTGTATCTGGAGTATATTTCCGGAGCATGGAGACGTGGAATACCTCGTGGAAGCTTGACATCTTTGGCGATACGCGCTTGACGGTGCCTTCTAGCGCGCCTATCCTCTCGAGTATCTCGAAAGGCCCAATAAACCTCGGCGATAA
Organism: Tetrastigma voinierianum; assembly: GCA_016808115.1. Classification (NCBI taxonomy): domain Eukaryota; kingdom Viridiplantae; phylum Streptophyta; class Magnoliopsida; order Vitales; family Vitaceae; genus Tetrastigma; species Tetrastigma voinierianum. The sequence goes on along the minus strand of JAEQBH010004890.1, from coordinate 91,536 downwards.
CTCCGCGATTGCCGAATCGCGCCTCACCTCTCTTAGGCATCACGCCCGAAGACGTGATCCCGACCTCGAGCTCTCTCTTGAGATTAAACGTCGCCTGTCGGCATAGCTCTTCTGCCCAGGCTCTAGCGTGAGAATCTGTTGTCGTATCATGCTCACCTTCTCGGAGGTGTCTCCTAATCGAATCGGGACCCGTGGAGCTCTCCCCACCTCGGTCCAACATAATGAAGTGACTGCATGGCCTCCCAGAATAGTGCCTCATATGGTGCCATACATACTACGCACGATAAGCTGTTGTTGTGAGGCGAATTCCATGGGGCAAGTGCTTTCTTCAGCTACCCTTATGATCCGGGGGCTGCATGCTTTCGTAGCATGTCTATGCTCTGTATAGTCTCGGGCCGACCATGCGTACGAGGGTGGAGTTAATACTCACTGTAGTCGGTAGGTGTGACCATAGCCTTTTAAGGAAACTCTTCCAAAAGTGCGTCGTAAACCTCGGGTCCACTATCCAGACACTATGGATCTTTGGTACTCCATGTAGGCGGGACTATCTCACGAATGTATAGCAGCGAATCTCTACGAGTGAGAAGGTCATTATGTCTAGAAAATGCGACCGTGACGAGGTCCACTATCACCCATACCGCGTCATGCCTCTGCTGCGTCCGTGGCAAGTGGGTCACAAAATCCATCGTGACGTGCTCCCACTTCCACTCAGCCACCTCTAGTGGCTGAAGTAGCCTTGCTGGCTTCTGGTGTTCAGCCTTAACCTGCTGACACGTGAGACATCGTCGAACAAAGTCCCCTACGTGTCTCTTCATCCCACTCCAATAATACTGGTGACGAAGATCCTGATACATCTTCGTGCCACCTGGATGCACGACAAATCGAGAGTAGTGAAACTCCCTGAGAATCTCCTCTCTCAAATCGGTCAAGCGGGAACCACTGCAAAGTCCCTATATCGAGCTACCATCTACGTGAGCGGTCCATTTGTGCCGATACTGTGTACTCGGTCCACGATGGACACTATCTCTCGTCCACGCCCTTTGGGACTCAATCACTCTGTCACTTGAGCTGATTGTAGCCACTAAACTCCCCAACGTGCTGAGTTTGCTGTTTGTCTTGTATTAAGCGTCCCACCTCTCAAGCATCCGCCACTCCCGAGAAGCTATACTAGCAACCCCTCCTCGTGACTTCCGACTAAGTGCATCAACCACCACTTTTGCCTTACCAGGATGGTAATGCAAAGTGAAGTCATAATCCTCTAGGAACTCCATTCATCTGTGTTGCCTCATGTGTGAGTCTCATTTGCGTGAATATACTTAGGACTTTTATAGTGCAGTACACCTCGAACTCCTCGCCATATAAGTGAGTGGCGCGAATCTTCGGCGAAGACTACGGCGGCTGACTCCCATGTCGTGTGTGGGGTAATTCTTTTTATGATTCTTCAGGCGTGAGAACCATAAGCTACTACCCTTCCGTCTTTGCATCAAAACACATCGATCCAGGCCCTCGAGGCATCATAATACCTTTGTGTACCCCTGTCACATCGGGACTATCAAGATGGGAGGCGAACTAAGCCTCCTCTTGACTCATGAATCCTCCTCCTTCGGTCATCCCTCAACACGGCCTCCTTAGAACTGACCCTAGTCATAGGTCTTTGCTATCACAGAGAAATCCTCAATGAATCTCTGTAATACCCGGTAATCCAGAAACTACGTTTCTCAGCCCGACCAGCCTCTCGACTCATCATTGCCTCGACCTTCTGCAGATTCGGCGGCCTCTTCATGCGACACCACGTGTCCAGAAATCTCACCTCCCGATGACGGAACTTCGCACTTCTGCGAACTTGGCGATATAGATGATGGTCTCTCGGCAAATTTGTAAGCGTCCTCAGAAGTGATACTCATGCTCCACTCGGCGGAGTAGATCAAGATGTCATCCACGAGGGCCTTCGACAAAGCCCAGTCTAAATAGGGTTTGGAATATCCTGTCATGAGATCCGCCAGATCTCTTTGCGTCGTTAATCCAAAGGGCATCACCGTAGCTCAAAGTGCCATAACGGCGTTCTAGCGCCGTCTGGGATATCTATCTCCTAACCCTTAGGCGATGGTAACCGGTCGCGAAGGTCCCATCTTAGAGTAGACTCGCGCTCCCCTCTCAATGATGAACAATTCATCAATCACCTCGGCAATGAGTGCAGGTGCTTGATCATAACCACAATTTCAGCGCTCTAGATAATCAATGCACGATCGAAGGTCTTTACGTCGCTTCTTCTTGAAAATAGAGCGGGAGTGCCCATGGTGAAGTGCTCGGTCTATTAGACCCTTGTCTAATAGCTCTGTAGCGGACTGAGTTCACGCAGCTCAGCGTTATATGCATCTATGCGGAGTCATAGAGATGGAGTGAAGTACACAGGTTGTAACTCGATGCGAAGTCTACTACTGTGGAGGCGGGTAGCTCATGCGGAAAAACATCCATATACTCGCACACTACTCGCGTAGATCTAAATCTAGTCTCACCTCGTCCTCTAGGAATTGGGCTCGGCTAGCCAACCCCGCATGTATCCACGACACTTGGGCGGTATCTTGTGCGGGGCAAAATGTCATGCTTGTCCCTCTGAAATACCACACGAGTACCGTCCTATGTGTAGGCGGTAACCCTCTTACGCTCTGTCGATACGACCACCATGGCTGTCGACCCGATCCATCCTAGGATGACATCGAACTTCGACTGTCCATAATCCTAAGGTCCTTGTGAGTAGAGTCCCCGGATCTCAACTCCACAACCCACGACATATCATCCCTATTCGCCCTAATCCCTAGGGAGGCTCACATATAGCGGTTCTTTTAAGGTCTCATGCAAATTGACTCTCACATGGTGGTGTCCCGACCATGGAGATCCATATCTTGTGGCGAAGTCCTACAATCCCGGCTGATGGATAGCCGGTCCATTCTCGAATCTCCTCACCTTGGCCAAATCGGTGGCCACGTAATCATCAGCAAATCGGGCTAACTCTGTGAATCTTGCCACGTAGTCCATCACAATCGTCGCCCCCTACTTCAGCTCTAGGAACTCCTGAGCCTTCGCATGCCTCGTAGTCTCTGGAAAGTACCACCCATGAAACTGACTCCACGGGAAACTCACATCCCATGTCGCAACCTCTAAGTCTCTAGAAGTCCTAGCCCATCTCCACCATGCAGGCCTCGCCACTCTAGTTGGAATGTAGCTAGCTTTGATCCACACAGTCGTATCGGAGGTGAGTCTCCATGTAACCTCCGATGCGTTCTCGATCTGCATAAACCAATGATACACCACCATCGGGTCTCCTCCTGTGAATCTTCGAGATGATGCGCTCTAAACCTCTACGGAGGTTACTGGATCCTAACTACCTGCTATGCTGGCACGTGCGATGGCGACATTTGCCGATACTCTCTGACCTCCTTGAGTCTGCTTATCAAATCTTTGGTGGTGCACAACCGGGATCCTATGGACGCCTCTACGTCCGTCCTCTGCTAGCCATCTAATTAACATGGAAGTTAAATCTCAATACCGTATCTCTAAGGCATAAACATGACCCCGAGACACTAATCATACATAAATCGATTAACATCACACATTGTCCTTGCATTCACAGTGTCTGAGGCAATCAATGTATTTCAACAAAAATTTTATTTTAAATTTCATTTTGAATTTTTATTTTCTAAAAATTTTGTCAAATTTTGTTTGATTTATTTCATTTTTATTTAATTTAATAAAAAAATTTTGAAAAATTTGTGATGAAGCAGTGTTCATGAGTAGGGTTCATGAAGCAATGTCAAAATTGACTCAAGATCAGTGCAGGTCAAGCGGGATAACAGTACAGTGCACCGAGTGCCGCAGCTGTTTGGCAACCAGCACCGCCGCGAGCCACAGCGCCTCATACGCCCCTACCCGGCCTTTGCTCTTCTTCTTGGCGCTGCTGCGCTCGCGCGTCCACCATCGCGCCCCGTCTTTGCCGCCCCCGCTCCTGCGCGCTTGCGCCCCACGCGCCGCTGCCTGCGCCCGGCGCCGCTGCGCCCCTAGCGCGGCGCGCGTGCCCACGTGCCATCGCTGCCGTGCGCCACTGCCCGGCCCTTTTCTTGCTGCGTAGGTGTCGTGGCTGGTGGCCCGTGTCGCGGCCACGTGTCGCGACCGCAGTCAGCCAACCTGCGCCTCGATCCGCGATACAAAAATTTGTATGGTACACTACCTTCCCCGATCATCTATACCCAATGCAATCTTGCCTTCTAGCACGCAATACAATATTTGTATTGCAGCACCCTCAATAGCCTCAATACAGTAAAAGCGTCTTGCAATCAGTTTTCTTCCTTAACTACACACTCTTGCAATACAATCACATTGTATTGCAATCTGTTTCTTCCGACCCTCAGCATTCCTCTCTGCAATACAAAAATGGTATTGCAATACAATTTTCACTACAATTTTTTTCCAGCCCTCTCTCTTGCAATACAATTGCTAGACTTGCAATACAAATTTATTTATTTTTTTCACAATACAATTGGGCAGTAGCCCAAAAACGGTTTATGCTCTACATTTTTTTTTTCATTGTTTTTTTTTTTCATTTGTTCCAGTTATTTCCAACATCTGTAGGCCAAAAGCCAATAAAAAAATATACACAACTATTTTTTCATTTTCCATAATACTCAAATAAATTTATAAAATCAATTTTTCTCCATTTTCTTCAATTTTACAACATAAAACCTTAGAAAATTATTTTCTTCACCTCTTAACCAAATAAATTTATAAATTTATTTTCTTTATTTTCTTTTCGATTTACCTTGTAAAACTCCGGAAATTATTTTTTTCATTTAATTAAGTAAAATTGTAAGGCCTCATCAGCCACTTTTATATACCTTCTTCCTAATGTTTCAACCTCAAATTTATTAAAATTGATTTCTTATCGATCGTCCAAATAAATTTATAAAATTTATTTCATTTATTTTCTTGTTCAGTTTCTTTATAAACTCCAAATTTGTTTCCCAACATCTATGTGCTATTTGCCTAATCCACACAAACATTCATCAAGCACCACAACATGGCACCACACACCCATCATACAATAATTCATCAAATCACAAAACACATCAAACACATGCATCTGATGTCCTAGTCTTATCGTGATTTCCTAAGAGTAATCTGCTTTCGCTCAACATCGAACCACACAAAGTGGTGATGTTTCTTACCGATATGGCCTAAGCCCAAGCCCTAATTCTCTAGGTTTCCATATAACTAACTCTACATCAAACCACCAGTGATGATGGATATGACAGCTCCCTAGGTATTCGTATGCCTAAGATACGATACCATTTGTGGCCCCAAAACTCGGGGGTCCGTTGACTACCCATCAACCCATGGAATACTCGTGAATGTCGGGTGACCCGACATTCTTCACGAAAATCGGGGCGGGGAGTACCTTTGTACGTGGAGCTCTGCCCAAATACAATGCACCGCCTTAAACTGTCCCCAAACGGTCTGATAATGTCATGTTCTGCTTATTGCTTGGGCCCATAAGCGATACTCATAACAATGTGCAGCAAACATACCAACTATGTCTGTAGTTCTAAAGGTTTAAGCCAATTTACTCTTATACAACACATATATCAAAATTGAATTGCCATACATGTATAAAATCATCAAAGCCACAACCCAGCTTTCTTCTAGCCTTAGTCTCTGGGCGTAGTCATGCGCTCCATGTACTGTAAATAATATCCTCGACAGAGGGTGAGCTAAAGGCTCGATCAATTGGAATCACCTAAAATTGGGCTACTCTCCACCTAAGTGCAGTGCAATGCTCCAAAATAAACACTCATTCAAGCAAATGCATGATCCTACTTGAATGTCTAACCTCGACTCATGCAGGGTCCTCAGAGCTCCCTCACACTCGCCTAAGCCTGTTAGTAGGGAATTCTTATATTTATTTGTTTGTTTTGAGACCAACCTCAGATGTAACATCTCTATCAATTAGTGTCTCTGACTGATTGATGTGTTGTAGACTACCCTCCGATGTATATCAATTGGACCGTCTCCGACGATTGATATTTTTAGTTTGAACTACCCTTCGATAATTAACATTTTTAGACAACCCTCCGAACCATTTTCTCTAGACTCATCTCATGCACTCACTCCTATAGTCCTAGGGTGTTCTAGTGCATATGGAATGCATGTATGCCAATTCCAATATAGTCTAATTCACATGTAAATATATAAACATGCATATATTTACAAAAACATTCAATTCACACAATCATGTCATGTAAATTCTCATTTCATACATCAAAATTAGCTCACTTGGGCTAATGATCAAACAGCGATTCAACTTGAATCCCTTTCGATCAAGCACATTTTCACACAAAAATATACTTTGTGAACCTTTGTTTGAGAATAGTAAAACCCTCGATTCTTTGTTCCTTTGGCTCTGATTCATCGGTTCACTTTGTGAACCCGCATTTTACGGCCATTCCCGGCCTCATCCAAACCAATACATGATTTAATACCAAATTTCAAGATTTAACAACCCAAATCAGCCGTGGCAGTCACGGCTGCTTCATTTGGTGTTCCAAAAATTATATCAATTCGGTCCCAAGGTTTGGGACCGATCAAACGACCCCTCACGGCCTCATTCGACTCAAACATTTACAATGTTCTTAAACAAAGAGTAAAACGCAAGTAGGGAGAAACCCCTACCTCTCAAAGTTTGTCGAAACTCCTCAAATGGTACCGCACGTGGATCGCTCGCGTGAAACGACTTTCCTTCTTGTCAGAAAATTTAGACGGTCGGATCGCCGTGTTATAGAGAGAAGGAAGACTCTCTCTCACTAAAATTTCTCCATGTTTGGCCACTGCATCTCCTCCCTCAAATTCATGTTTTTTGCTCCTTTTAGTCAATTTGAGAAGATGAGTACTGTAGCTATTTGTCTTTTACTAACTTAACATTTCCAAAAATGACATTTATATCCTTCTTATCCTAGTTTTGACATTCGGCACTATCTCGATCGTCCATTTTCATAATTTCTCTACTCATACCTCTTATGGCACATGAGTACTTGTTATATGTGAATTTTGTCGCATCGAAAATCATTCTGACAGAATCGCGATGCCTCGGCGTGTCAACTCCGTGTCACCGAGAATTCGAAATTTTGTAGTAGCACAAGTTAGATTTCGCGAGACGATTCCAACGGTGCAATCCGTTTCGTCATCCGAGATCTAGAGAATAAATTTCGTATTTTTAACCGAAATTACAATTTTGTTACTGAAATTACGATTTTTCCCTTTTTCCAGAAATTGGAATTTCTCGGGTCTTACACCCATACATGAGTAAAAATGGCCACGTCGGCCCGTACATCCATACTCACCAAAATGTATATTTTATACAAAATAAGTTAATTTACAATTTGTTTTGATTACAAATTATCAAGGCGTGGATCTTTTGCAAATTTTACAAAAATACATAACAAGGCCACATATGGCCATTTCTTCGTCTCTAAGACCTTGGATGCGTTCCATCCCCAGGTGAACCTTCAGTACCCGAAATAATTTTTCCCTCCATAGGGTGAGCAAAGCCCAGTAGTGGAATTATCCTACATGGGTTACTCCCCACCTAGGTGCTCATGTAATGGCAAACCAAACATTCAAGCAAAACATATATGTTCCTACTCAAATGTCTACATGAAATTGATGAGAATGTGACTCACCCTTTCCCACTTCTCTAGCCCTCACTGACTCCCTCACGCATGCCTAAGCCAAGTGTGAGAAAACACTGTTTTCAAACAAAGGTTTTGTTCTTGAGAACATAATCTGAGAGATTTCGGTAAATCTGACAGACTGACCACTTGAGGTAGATTCTTTGGATAACTCCTCTGCGAAATAGTAATGGGTCTTCCACCGTCAAATTATTAGACAACTCTCAAGAGCAGAGATTCAGCCCGGAAAATCTTCCTTTGAAATCCATTTAGCAACCACGTTTTTTTTCATGTCATGCACTCACACCTATTATTCTAGGTTATCTTAGTGCATATGAAATGCAATATGCCATTTAACAACAATTCATGTTAATATATTAAGCATGGATATACTAACGGAATTTATCCACAATCATCATGTTATTCATTCATACATAGCAATAACATAAAATTTGCTCACATGGGCTAATATAAATCCGGCAGTACGTCTTGGGGTTGCCTATAGCATCACACAAATAACATAACATGTTATTCAATCAAGAAATAACATATTCACCTCCAAGGCCACACGCTGACGGCCCACGATCGGTTCGGAATTTGTGAGAAACCACTATAGGGATTTCTTCACTCAATCCAAATCTTTTGGAACCGAAAACACGGTCATCCAGGCCTCAAGATATCCATATCCATTAAAATGGCTCTTAGCCAAAGAATAAAACAATTAGGAGAAAACCCCTACCTTTTGAAGTTTGTCGAAACTCCTGGCCCCGGGTACCACGCATAGTTCTTGCGGGTGGGGATCAACCCCTCTTGTCTCGCCCAGGGCCGACGGACGGATCACCCGAAGAATTTAAAGAGAAGTGAGGCTTGCCTCTAAAACTCTCTTCCTTTATCTTTCCTCTTTCTTTTCTCTCTCTATTTTCCCTCTATTTTCCCCACGTCAAGCTTGGTTGGAGTCAAAGTTGTGGTCAAAGACTTGTCTCTCATTACATGTCAACCCCTCATTGGTTGACTTGGATTTCACCTTATCCCTTATCCATCTAACATGGATTTCTCCTCCAATAGCATGATGCCATGTGTCTCATGTGAGCCCCAATTAGCTCATTGTTTGACCTATTCTACCCAGGACATGTGGCACCTCCTGAGCCACTCATAAAGTGCCAATTGTCCCGCACTCCTCTCCATGCCTCAAAAAACGTATTATTCCGAATGTCTCGGAATTCGACGAAATTCGACTTAGCAACTAGATTTCGTGAGACAATTCCAACGGTGAAGTCCATTTCATCACCCGAGATCTAGAAAAATTCCAAATTTTTGATTGAAATTACTATTTTACTATTTTTCAGAAAATTAGAATTTTCTAGGGTTTTACATTCTTCTCCCCTTAAAAGAATTTCGTCCCGAAATTTCGTACAATCACAACAATCACATGCATATGCAACGTGCACAATGCCATGCATGTAAACTAGTCATTTAAGCATTAAACGACTAAACCACGTACCTTCATCCCTAAAAAAGAAGGGATAGGTGGCCCAAATCGTGTCCTCGCGCTCCCATGTTGCCTCCTCCACTCCACGGTGTTGCCACAGTACTTTCACTAGCATCACGGTCTTGGGTATAAAACCTAATCTCATTCTATCCATAATCGCACTAGTCTCTCCTCGAAAGGTCCCATTAGTGTCCAACCTCAATCTCTCCCCAATCCACTATGAATTTGGATGCGATTGTACCTCGAAGCATGGAGCGTGGAATACCTCATGGACACACGACATCTTGGGTGGTAAAACCAAGCTGATGCCTTCTGAAGTGCCTACCCTCTCGAGTATCTCGAAGGGCCAAATAAACCTTGGTGATAGCTTCCTGCGCTTGTCGAATCTGACCACTCCTCTCGTAGGCATCACCTTCAAGAAGACGTGATCACCAACCTTGAACTCTAAAGGTCGTGTTGCACATGCGCATAGCTCTTCTTGACTTTGAGTCGCGAAGAGCGTTGTTGTATCAAGCTCACCTTCTCCGAGGTGTCTCTAATCAAATTTGGACCCGTAATGGATCTCTCTCCCACCTCGGTCCAACAAATAGGTGATCGACATGGCCTCCCATACAATGCCTCATAGAGTGACATCTGTATACTACGCTATACTTGTTATGTGAATTCCACTAAGGGCGGTGCTCTTCGGCTACCCTTATGATCGGGACATGCTCGTAGCATGTCCTCTAACACCTATATGGTCCTCTCAGGCCCATTGCTTTGTACGTAGATTGGAAAGGATGTACTCATGGTCAGCCGTGTCCCCATAACCTTTTGGAATCTCTTCCAAGAGTGCGTTGTAAACCTCGGGTCTGTCCCAGGCACACTATGGTCCTTTGGCACTCCATGATAGGACTGACCTCTTTGATAGCCTAGCCGGCAAAATTCCTCCCGGTGTGAAGGTCATCCGCCTGACTAGAAAATGTCTGCCGGAGCTTCTTGAGCTTCAGTCCACTATCACCCACATCTTTGCGTCATGCCTCTGCGGTGTCGAGGCGGCAGAGTGGGTCACAAAATCCATCATGGCGTGCTCCCACTTCCACTCGGCTACCTCGGTGGCTAGAGTAGCCTGTAGCGTATACGATGCGGCCTTAATTTGTTGACATGTGAGGCATCATCGAACAAAGTCCCCAACGTTTCTTTTCATCCCCGCTCCATTAGTACTGGCTATGAAGATCACGGTACATCTTCGTGCCACCTGAATGTACAACAAAACGGGAGTAGTGGAACTCTCTGAGGATCTCCTCTCTCAAATCGGTTAACTGGGGAACCACTACTCGTCCTCTATACCGAAGACTACCATCTGTGTGGATAGTCCATCCCTCGTTAGCCACACTTGACTGTGCCCGGTTCCTGATGGCCACTAACTCTACGTCCTGCACATGGGACTCAATCACTCTACCCAATAAAGACGGTATAGCTACCAAATTCCTCAATGTGCCCTGAGCCTACTCGCTCACTGTAGTCCAAACTGCCCAACAATCTCGAGCATCTGCCACTCTCGGGAAGCTATACTGGCCAATGCTCCCCGTGACTTACGACCAGAGTGCATCAGCCACCACATTTGCCTTACCAGGATGGTAATGCAAAGCGAAGTCATAATCCTCTAGGAACTCCATCCATCTGCGTGCCTCATATTGAGGTCCTGCTGTGTAAAGATATACTTCAGACTTTTGTGGTTTGAGTACACTTCAAATGACAGGATCCATAAGCTACTACCCTCCTGGAATGCATCAAAACACATCCCAGTCTGGCCTTCAAGGCATCACAATACACTATGTACCCCTGTCCCCTGTCCGAGACTATCAAGATATGAGTTGTAGTGAGCCTCCTTCTCAACTCCTGGAATGCCTTCTCTCATCTGTCATCCCAATCAAACTTGACCTCCTTCTGGGTCAATCTCATCATAGGGGCCACTAATCGAGAGAAATCCTCAATGAATTTCTTGGTACCCGGCCGATCAAGAACACAGTAGTAATCTCAAAGGCGACTTTTGATCTCCCAGCTCATCACGGCCTCGACCTTCTTAGGGTCAGCACGAGCACGCCGGAAGGCGGCACCGTGTCTAAAATCTCACCTCGATAAGCCAAGAAAACTCCCACTTCTGCCCGAACTTGGCATTCTAAGCGATGTTCTCTCGACAACAGCCAAAACAATCCTCAAGTGATCCTCATTCCTCTCGACTTGGGTGATAAAAATGTCATCCACGAAGACACGACAGGCGAAGTCAAATAGGGTTGGAATACCCTATGCATGAGGTCCCATGAGATGCTGTTGGCTCATTCATTCGGAGTCACCAAAGGCATCCGCTATAAACTCAGTGCCCATAGCAATCTGACTTATTTGTCTTAGGGATATTTGTCTCCCTAACCCTCAGTTGATGGTAACCAATGCAAAGGTCTATCTTGGAGTAGACTCGCGCTCCTTTCAACTGATCAAACAATTCATAAATCCTCCGTAATGGGTACCGATTCTTGATCGTAACCCCATTCAACTGTCGGTGGTCAATGCACAGTCGAAGGGTCTTGTCTTTCTTCTTAGCAAAATGAACCCCCTTGTCCAGTAACTCTTGCAGCTGGATCTTAAGCTCTTGCAACTCAACTAGTGCCATCCTATATGGAGTCATAGAGATGGTGAAGTGCCGAGGTGTAACTTCAATACCACAAGTCTAGCCCTCTCACGGAGGTAATCTTGTCATGCACGTTTGGGGCATAAAACGAATCTTGGACTTCTTTACGATTTTTTTTTAAAGCCAGCGGCACACAATGGATTATGGCCCACATCTTATAACGAATCAAAGAACTACCACCATAGTGGTGTCCATCAAAAATCTATACACATATCTGAGTCCCATTTACAAATACAAAACTTTACTTTTGGTACAATCAAGTACGGAACACACATGTAGTGAACCGCTACAGTGTGTTGGCTTGTTTGTATGTGGATGTTCTTGCGTCTTCTCCTGTACCTGCACGGATTAAAAACCCGTGCTAAGCTTTCAAACTACAGTGGGAAACATATCTTATAACCTCTGAGATACATGCATATACACAATTATAATAAGTGTATAACCATATGAATATCGAAATTTCATGCATTCATAGCTTGTGGACATACAAGTACTTAAGCTCATAACAGGCTTATGTTTATTCGGGACTCCCGTAGGAGTTACATGGCTTATTCTTATGCAGGACTTATACTTATAATAGACTTATTTTCAGTCGGGACTCCCGTAGGAGTTACAGAACTTATCTTATGCAGGACTTCTACTTATAACAGACTTACATTCATTCGGGACTCCCGTAGGAGTTACAGAACTTATCTTATGCAGGACTTCTACTTATACTACGGAGTTTTACACTTGTTCGGAGGTACCCGTAGGTATCACGAGGATGCAGACGCGTCTTGGCATTCTTGAACTTATCATATACGGAAGTACTTGTAAGTACTACAAAACTTATCTGGTGCCATTATCTTACTTGTACTATGAAGTATATCACGGTCTTCACCGAACCCCGTGCGGTATTTACGAGCACATCTAGGTATTTCGGATCTTATCACGTGTATTCTGGGAACTTACACATGTTCAGATCTCATACATGTATTCTGAAATTTATAATTGTCTTACGAGATCTTATACTTGTGCGAAAGGTACGTAGGTACAATAAGTAAATGATCATAATCGTATCACATCTGAGGTTAGATCTCGAGACGATATCTGAGATACATATCGGGTATGGACATTAGTCGAGCGAGTCTGGTCGAGCAGTCACATATACTTATTTTACGGATCTGAGAGTACCCTTAGGTACCTCACGGACTTATACTTGTTTGACCGATACGGGAGTACCCGTGGGTAATACAAAGCTTATACTTATGTTACTAAGCAAGAGTGCCTTGGGTACTCACGAACTTATACTTATGTTCGCGATGCGAGTACGTGGGTACTCTGAGAACTTATCAAATCTGAATTGCCGTAGGTACCCGCGGAATAATCGGTTACAAGAGTACCTGTAGGTACCACATAATTTAATCGAATACGGGGTACTTTAGGTACTTTCTGAGCGTGATGAAATACGAGTACCCATAGGTACTACGAGGAACTTAATCGAATACGAGGTAGACTTGTCGGATGCGAGGCCAGGAACTTATTCGGATATAGGAGTTAATCGAAGCGGAACTTGTTCGAATCTTTGGGTGCGAAGTAGGTACTACATAACCTTATCTGAGAGGCAGGTACCCATAGGTACTGGGACTTGTCAGTCTGAGCGAACTTGCTCGCTATGCGGGGGTACGAAGTAGGTACTCACGAACTTATCGGTCGGGACTTGACCGGATACATAAGTACCGCCGGTACTACAGGGACTTATTCAATCACGAGGAGTGCCACGCCCAGGTACTGGGCTGAATCGAGGACTTAATGTCGAGGCGGGAGTTGTCCGAGCGGGAGTACCCACTTAGGTACTCTGAACTTCATCGAGCGAGCGAACTTAATTAAATACGGGAGTACGTAGGTACTCACGAGCTTATCAGAGCGGAGTTAATCGAAGCGGAGTACCCGCCGGTACTATAGAACTTCATCGAGAAACCGAGCAGAACTTAATTAAATACGAAGTACGTAGGTACTACGGGAACATTTTCGGTCTGAAGTACGCGTAGGTACTGCGAGGCTTATCGAGAGACGAGTACCCGTAGGTACTCTGCGGAACTTATTCGAGAGACGGGACTTGTCGGATATAGAAGTGCCCAGTAGGTACTACAAAACTTATCGGATCTGAGGTACGCGTAAGGTACTCTGAGACGAATCGAGATCGTTCGGATCTTTACTCTTATTCTTTATTCGGTGTCTTATCATATATGCGTTTTGACTACCTAGACCAATTATAAGAAATGAGTAGGATGTGATGCAATAAGTACCGAAGGTACGATCTGATCTTGGGTGCCATAGCACCAAGAGTGCGAAGTCTTGGTAGTCTTAGTAGCACTGTCGAGAATCTTAGGAAGTACTAATAATCGGGAGTCTTGGGAAGCACTAATCGGAATGCCCAAGTACTAATCAGGACGTCCACTCATTCATTCTTTGGTCTAGGTAGTCATATGATCATATGTCTTTCAGAACTTATAACCTTTCTTAATCACATTCTGTGATCATGACATCTTGTTTTCATATTCATGTTCATGTTAAATTATTTGATTCGTTTGAGTTTCATGCCTATTCCTTATGGCATTTCAGATACTATGCGATATATGATGTCTATCCATACATCATTCATGTATTCTAGATCCCTATATGAATATATTTTTTCTTAGAAATTGGAATCAATCCAATCGGATCATCAAAGCTCAAGTTATGGCATTTTCATGCCACTAAGATCGATTTCTGGAATTTTAGAAGGGACAGTTTGGAAATATTTATTTTCCAGTGCCTTGTCTCAATATTTGACACTGGATCTTTATACTCCTTTAAATTTAAGGTGCTAGGGTTCTATTCAACTGGAATCACCCAGTTAGACACCAGACTCAGATTATGTCAGGAAACATCTCGGACTTCTCTATCATTCAAAGCTGGAACCAGAATTTGGCTTGCACATGGTCCCACTTTGAGTGAATTTTTGGGCTATCTAGAGTAATAATTTGGAGATAGTTATTAAATATGGTTTGTTCTACTTGAATTCTATTTTAAGTGGCCACTTGAATCACTCAAATCGGATAAGAAATGAGGAAGTTATGGCTGAGAAATCACAAAAGCGGTCAAGCGGAAAACCCGAGAGCAGGTTATTGCCGGTACAAGCTCAGTCGTCACAGGTACAACGTAAAATGTGGGGTAAAATTGTACCAGTACAAGCTCAACTTGTACGGTACAGTCCACCAAGTACCCCGGAATGTGTGTTTTTCACCTATTTTTCCATGTTTTGATATCCAATCAACTCTACACTTCAAACACACATCAAAACCATTTCTAATTCACCTTGGAATCTCTTTTCTATTCAATTCCTCCTTCAATACCTATCTTAGTTCAAAGACTTATCATGAATTACTTCAAACCCATTCCAATATGGGTATAACTCATACACAAATCAAACTCAAGGATTTATTAGGATTTATTCTAAACACAATTCAATTACTCTTAATTAACCACGCAATTCATCCACTCAAAGAGAGGATTTCATGAGCTTCTTGTGCCATATGGGGTTTTTACCCACCTTACTTGCCATCATTTTTGGGTTAAGATGAAACCCTAGCAAAACCCCATGTTTGAAAGGACAAACTCTGACCAACCCGACATGGCGATTCATACATAATCTCTTAGAATCCATAGCCAAAGTTAGTTTCCATACCTTGTGAAGCGATGTAGCTTCTCTTCCTCTTCCTCTTCTCTTCTTCCTCTTCCTCCTCTCTTCTTCTCTCTTCACGATTTGTTCCCTCCTCCAAATGAGACCAATTTTGGTCTTTAAATCGATTTTCTTAGGCCTTGTTTGGCCCTCAAAACCCATTTTTGGGTTAAGTTGCTTTATTTGTTTTTAAGCCCCATAACTCCTTCTATTTATGAATACACTTTCCTTTATTTCATTTTGGCCTCAAATCTTTTCACATTAGGACTTTTAAGCCCCTTTTTGGACCAATTACAAAATTGTCCTTAAGTCTTGTAACTTTCCGGGTCTCTCGTTTTCGTGGTTGCATTTAACTCAGAAACAATCAAGTATGCTTACAAAAATACCTAAACATGTAAGCTTGACTAGGGTATATTTCGGGTGTACAATTCTCCCTTATAAGAATTTCATCCTCAGAATTCACACTCTGCTTATGTGCTTACTCTATATCAGATCCTTTCTTTCATATCTTTTCGAAATTTGGGCGTGACTCTCACTTGAGCATCAAAGCTCCATCAGAACCATCTGTCTTATTAATCTTTGTTTGGATTGATCTTGATTTATTCTAGTCGTGCTCTGGGACGGGACATCGCATTAGACGACACATTACTATGTAGGTGCATCCTTAATCTAAGACTTATCCAGAAACGCCTAAACCTAGGCTCTGATACCAACTTGTGTTGGTATCATATTCCCACAAGCCTTAGGTTATCGTATACCTATGCTCTGATACCAACTTGTCACGCCCCGAATCCCGGGACGCGAGACTCAGGACTGGAACTCTTTACTTGATTTTTTTTTTTTTTAAGCCAAGCCTTTGTGAGTTATGGCCCGCATCTTATGAATCAAAGAACTACCACCATAGTGGTGTCCATCAAAAATTTATACACATATCTTGAGTCCCATTTACAAATACAAAACTTTACTTTTTACATTTACAAATCAGGCACGGAACACATGTAGTGAACCGCTACGGTGTGTTGGCCCGGTTGTATCGGATGTTTCGGCGGCGTCTTCTCCACGTACTACACGGATTAAAAACGTGCTAAACTGCAGCTTAGTAGAAACATATCTTATAACTTATATAGATGCACATGCATATACACAATTATAATAAATTGTATAACCATAACGAATATCGAAATTTCAGCCATTCATAACATGGACTTATACAAGTACTTAAGCTCATAACGGGCTTATGTTTGATCGGGACTCGAAGTAGGAGTTACGGGGCTTATTCTTATGCGGGACTTATACTTATAATAGACTTATTTTGGTCGGGACTCCGTAGGAATTCTGAGAACATCTTATCATAGGACTTCTACTTATAACAGGACTTACATTCATTCGGGACTCAGTAGGAATTCTGAGAGCTTATCTTATGTCTGCCCATAACGAGACTTACCTTCATTGGGACTCCGTAGGAATTCTGGGAACTTATCTTATGCGAGGACTTCTATTTATACTACGAGGGTTTTACACACTTGTTCGGAGGAGGTACTCGTAGGTATCACGGGAGATTACGGGCGTGTGCGGTATTGGAACTTATTCTTATACGGAAGTACTTGTAAGTACTACAAAACAGCAATTGCCATTATCTTACTTCAATACTCTGAAGTATATCTGTCTTCTGGAACTTATCTTGGTATTTCGAGCACATCTGGTATTTCGGATCTTGCCTCGTGTATTCTGGAACTTACACATGTATTTCAGATCTCAGACATGTATTACAGAATTTATAATTGTCTTACGGATCTTATACTTGTGCAAGGTACCCGTAGGTACAATAAGTCGAGAAGCCTGATCATAATGTATCACATACACCGGGGTTATAAGATCGGGCGTATCTGAGACCATGTCAATTATGGACATTAGTCGGAAGCGGTCTGGTCGAGCGGATACATATACTTATTTTACGGATCACGAGGTACCCTTAGGTACTCTTGGACTTATATACTTGTTTTACCGTCTGAGGAATTGCCGTGGGTAATACAAAGCTTATACTTATGTTACTGAGACAAAAGGTACCCACTTGGGTACTACGGAGCTTATACTTATGTTCGCGTCGAGTACCGTGGGTACTCACGAACTATCAAATCTGAGTGCGTAGGTACCCGCGGAACTTAATCGATTCACGAGGAGTACTGTAGGTACCACATAATTTAATGGAAATACGAGGTACCCTAGGTACTACGAGCGTGATGTAAGAAATCACGAATTACCCATAGGTACTCACAGACTTAATCGAATCTGGGGTGAACTTATTCGAGATATGGGGCGGAACTTATTCGGATATATAGGAGTTAATGTCGAAGCGGAACTTATTCGAATCTTTGGAGTACGGTAGGTACTACATAACTTATGAGTGCGTAGGTACTCTGGACTTGACCCGGATACAAGAGACGGAACTTGCTGTGAGTGCGTAGAGGTACTGGGTTTTTTATCAGATCAGGACCATTAAGATGTGGTGCCATGGAGTGCTAGGACTGATGAGTCACGGTGCCCTTGAGTGCTGCGGAACTTATGGGATCAGGACTTAATCGAGATAGGGGTTAATGTCCCCTTTTGAGAGAGAAGAAGAGGGGTATGGTGTGAGTCTGTAATGAATGAACAAAAACAGTGTCTGGTGCCGGGTGGTGCTCTGAGAGACATTTTTCGGATACGGGGGTGCAGTAGGTGCTACGTGAGCTTAATCGGCAGTGCCCATGGGTGCTTCTGGGGAACTAAAATAGAGACATAAGGAACTTAATTAAAATGCGGGAGTACGTGGGTACTGCGAACGTTTTTCGAATCACGGAGTACGTGGGGTACTCTGACATTTCAGTCCGGGACTACCCGCAGGTCTTCTGAGCAATCATGGAGGCAGCGGGGAGTACGCGTGGTACTCTGAACTTGATGAGGCGGGACGTCGGTCTGAGTACGTAGGTACTGCGGGAGCTTATCAAATACGGGAGTACCGTAGGTGCTACGGGACGGATCATATACGTTGGATCTTTACTCTTATTCTTTATTGAGTGTGTCTTATCATATGTCGTACATTTACCTAGACGATTATAAGAAGTAGGTAGGGCATGATACAATAAGTACAGAAGTGCGTCTGATCTTCAAAGTTGTATAACACCAAGAGATCTGCAGAAATCTTGAGCAGTCTTAGTGGCACTAATCGGGGAATCTTAGAAGTACTAATCGAAGTCTTAGAAGCACTAATCGAATCTGCGGAAGTACTAATCGGGCGTCCACTCTATTCATTCTTTGATTCTAGGTAGTCATATGATCATGTCTTTCAGAACTTATAACCTTTCTTAATCACGATACGTGATCATGACATCTTGTTTTTCATATTCATGTTCATGTTACGTGTTCAGTTGTTTCAGTTATTACCTATTCATATGGCATTTTCGAATACTTATGCGATATGATGTCTATCCATACATCATTCATGTATTCTAGTCCCTCTATGAATATATTTTTCTTAGAAAGTGGAATCCCTTTATTTCCACCGTCAATCGGATCATCAAACTGAAGTTATGGCATTTTCATGTAACTAGTGGACTCTGGAGATTTTAAAGGAGACTTGATTTAAATATTTATTTTCCAGTACTTGTCTCAATATTTGACACTGGATCTTTGTACTCCTTTAAATTTAAAGAATATAGGGTTCTATTCCAACTTGGAATCACCCAATTTGGAGCAGGAACTCCCGAGATCTGTCAAAACATCTGGGACTTCTCTATGTTCAAAGCTGGAACCCGAAATTTGGCTTGCACATGGTCCCACTTTGAGTGAATTTTTTAGGCTATAAGTCATAATTTGGAGATGCTACATTAAATATGGTTTGTTCTCATGAAGTCTATTTTAACTGGCCACTTGAATCACTCAAATCGGATAAAAATGAGGAAGTTATGGCAATGTTTGATGGTCAAAGCGGAAAACGAGCGGGGTTGTGCAGGTGCAAGCTGCAGGTACAACTTGACCCAAAAATGACGGAACCGAGGTGTACCGGTGCAAGCTCAGCTTGTGCCGATGCCAGTCCTGAAATTGCCCGAATGTGTGTTTTCTTTTTATTTTCATGTTTTGATCATCGATCAACTCTAAAGCTAAACACATCAAAACCATTTCTAATTGCTGCAGATCTCTTTCTATTCAATTCCTCCTTCAATACCTATCTTAGTTCAAGACTTATCATGAATTACTTCAAACCCATTCAATATAGGTTATAACTCATACACAAATCAAACTCAAGGATTTATTAGAGTTTATTCTAAACCTAATTCAATTACTCTTAATTAACCATGAATTCATCCTCGAAAGAGAGGATTTCATGAGCTTCTTGTGCCACCTTGCCTGCCATCATTTTGGGTTAAGGTAAAGACACAGCAAAACCCCATGTTTGGGGACAAGCTACAACCAACGAAGCAGCAATTCATACATAATCTCTTGAATCCATAGCGAGTTAGTTTCCATACCTTGTGGGCTTGATCTTGGCTTCTCTTTCTCTTCCTCTTCTCTTCTTCCTCTTCATATATATTATTTCTCTTCACGATTTGTTCCTCCTCGAATGAGACCAAGTTTGGTCTTTAAATCCAGATTTTCTTGAAGCCTTGTTGGCCCTCGAAACCCGTTTTGGGTTAGGATTTAACTATTTGTTTTTTAAGCCCCATAACTCCTTCTATTTATGAATACACTTTCCTTTATTTCATTTTGGCCTCCAAATCTTTTCACATTAGGACTTTAAGCCTTACAGGACCAATTACAGTGTCCTTAAGTCTTAACAACTTTTGGATTCTCTAGTTTCGGTGGTCGCATTTACAACTCAAGAAACAATCAAATTATGCTTACAATACCTAAACATGTTCGGCGACTAGGGTATATTTTGGGGTGTTACGATCCCGGAGTACCTCGATCACGAGAAAAACATCCTCATACTCGTGAGACTACTTGGGGTAGAGGCTAAGTTCGGTCTCACCTGAATCCTCCGAGAGGTAAGGCTTGCTAGCCAGCAGAAAAATTGTCAAGTGATCTGGACACCGTGCAGCCTGAGATGAAACACCATGCTTGTCCACTTGAAACATAGCAGGTATTTTCGTGTGAGGCGGTGGGCTCTCTTACAGCTCTGTCGATGTAGACTCTATATGCCATCAGCCGAGTCGCCAGGATGGCGTCAAACTCTTACATGTGTCCATGATATGGGTCCACTATGAGTAGAATCCTCGAGTTCTCTGGCTTTCATGACCTCGGCATGTCATCCACATCCTGCGCCCCAGTGCAGGAGGCACTCACAATCTAAGGGCTCTCAGGCCTCAACCTTTAAGCCCCAGCTCTCCCACGGCCCGATCACGGCCGATGAAAGAATACGATGCACACCAGGTCAAACTCTTGCTCTTTTGCCCATAGGCGAGATAGCAAATGTACCACTGTATGGCCCCGGATGATTCGACCCGTTCAATCGATGGTGTGATGGTGTAGACACGCCACTGGGATTCCACCAGCCGTCTGCTGTGGACCTGTCTTGCCTGATCATAAATTAGCCCCTTTGGCTGCTGTGTAGCTGGAGGTGCAGGTACGCTCTGGGACTGATGTGGCTCCTTTAGGCTTATACTAGGGTGTGGAGGGAATAAAATTTTATCTCTCTATCCCACGGTGATTGGAGGCCCATACCTTTGAGCAGTCACTGTCTCGAGAGCGTCCACTCCTCATATGTGTTTGTTGGCAATGAAACGCCGCCATTTGTCACTGCACGGTGGCAGCACGATCGTCGCCAGCGGGATGGCTGCGACTCTATAATCCCGCGTGGAACTGAAGCACTCTTCGAACGAAGGCGACTCTCCTTAACAGCGCTCACCCATCTGCATCAGTGTAGTGCATCCTCCCGTCTCTCGCTCTCTATGGTCATGGTATCCTAACCATAGAGTCCATGTCCTGTAGGCGGAGTCCTATAATCACATCCTATAAATGAACGTCTAACTGTTCATAAATCTCGACCTTGGCCATATACGTAGCCCACATGTCGTCGGCAAGCAGGCTAACTGTGAATCTAGCCACATACTCCATCACATCATGGCATCCCTACTTGACTCTGCAGGAACTCTTGGGCCTTTGTATGTCTAGGAGTGGCCAGAAAATACTTGCCATGAAGGCTTTCGAACTTGCATCAGTGCTTGAGTCTCTAAAGGTCTTGGCAATTCATACACTTAGGTCCGTCCTCACAGCTAGAATGCAGCTAGTCTGATCTTGGTCGTATCGAAGGTAATCTCCCGCCCAGCCTCAATATCTTCTCCAGCTTCCCGCAAACCAATGGTGCCTGTGGATCTCCCCACCCCAGAAACGTGGGAGGATGATGGGACTGAATATCTGGGTGGGCTGGGACCTCCCTTTCCCACCCACCGGCCCCATGTTGCCTCCAGTGGCAACGACCTCTGATCACATATTTTCATTGAGCCTGAATTCGAAATCTGATTGGTGCTGGCTGGCACCTCGTGAATGACTTACCTCTACGTCTCGCCTCGACTAACCATCTACATATTCAGATAAGCGGAGTTGAGTTTTAATGAAATACCTCTGGGGTGTCAAATAAATCAAAGACAGTATTCACCGCAGAGAAAAAAATTTTATTGTCATGGCATTCATAGGTAAAGCAATATAAACATCCCATATATTAAATCATACACAAATAAATAATTTATTTTTGTACTCCCAGTTCCCAGGGTCCGGGTTGACCTGAATCGACCTATGGAAACTGTCTCATATCATAGGACGTACATGATAAAAATATGGCCACATTCGCCCGTACATCCTCTTTGCAGAGAATGTATATTTTTACTCAAAAGCAAGTTAATTTGTTTGTTTGATTCATTATCCAAAAGCGGATCTTTGCCCTGCTTTTACAAAATACATAACAAGGCCACCTTGTGGCCATTTCTTAAAATCTCTAAGACTCGGATCGTCCATCATGTAGACCTTAATTCACGAAACAATTTTCCTAGACGGGGTAGGCAAGCTCGGTAGTGGAATTATCCTACATGGGGTTACTCCGCTAGGTACTCGTACAATGGCACAAACCAAACATTCAAGCAAAAAACATATGTTCCTAACAAATGTCTACATAAAATGGATGAGAATGTAGGCTCATCTGCTTCTCTATCCCTCGCCCGACTCCTCACGCATGCCTAAGCCGTATGAAAACCTTGTTTCCAAGCAAGGTTTTTGTTCTTGAAAACATATCTGGGTACGGTAAATCATGGAGCCGCGAGGTGGTGCTTTGGATAATAGAAAAGTCATGGTGTGCGCCGAGATGAACTTTGAACTGACTCTCGAGGTAATTCTTGAATCTTGATCCATTAGCAACCACGTTTTTCATTTCATGCACTCACGGAATTATTCTAGGTTATCCCGGTGCATATGAAATGTAATATATCATTCACAACAATTCATGTTAATATATTAAGCCTTGGATATACTAACGGTATCACAATCATCATGTTATTCATTCATACATAGCAATAACATAAATTTTACTCACACATGGGCTAATATAAAACGAGGCGGTCGAGCATCCACGCGATGCTGGCATGTTATTGATCGAAAATATATTACACCGAGCCGCTGGCGGTCGCGGTGGGTTCCGGGTGGCGAAACCCTACATGGATCTCTTACGCTCGGTCGAATCTTTTGGGCGAAAACACGACCATCCCAGGCCTCAGATATCCTGTCCATTAAAAATGGCTCTTAGCGAAAGAATAAAACAATGAGGAAAACCCTACCTTTTTGAGATTTAATGAGAAACTCCATAGCGGTACCCGTCGTAGCTCTTGCGGTGAGGGATCAGCTTTGCCTCTTGTCTCGCCGGGGTTCGACGGACGGATCACCGGAAAATTTAGAAAGAAGTGAGAAGCCTGCTCACCAAAAACTCTCTTTCACCTTTCCTCTTTCCTCTTTCTTTTCTCTCTCTCTTTTCCCCCATCCAAATGGTTGGGTGATTGGTGAAGAGACTGTCCTCTCATTGCCCACGTATCGACCCCTCGTTTGGTTGACTTGGATTTCTGCTATCCTTATCCATCTAACATGGATTTCTCCTCAGCATGATGTAGTAATAATATATGTGAGCCCACTTAGGCTCATTGTTTGACATTCTGCAGGGACATGTGGCACCTCCCAAGCCACTCATAAAGTGCCCAGTGTCCCGCACTCCTCTCCATTACCTCGAAAAAGCGTGAAGTGGCGTCTGGAATTCAACAAGAAATCGACCCTTGTTTGGTGAGAAATATTTCATGATGAAGTCCGTTTAGTCATCCGAGATCTAGAAAAATTCCAGATTTTGGCTGAAATTACTATTTTACCCTTTTTCAGAAAATTAGAATTTTCTAGGGTCTTAAAAAGGGTGTCGAAGGATGTGGAAGGGTATGGAAGGATATGGAAGGGTGTGTAATGGTGTGAAAGGATGTGGAAGACTATGGAATGTGGGAGAGTTATCTAGAGTCTTCCATAGTAGTTTTTTAAATACTTGTACATACTAGGATGTCGTAATATGATTCAAAGTGTGATATCATTAATAAAAAATTAAAATGTCCCAATATTTAAATAAAATTTTAATGAAAAAATAAATGAAATTATATAAATTTCAATATATAATTACAAATTTTGAGAATAGATAATGAGCAAAAGAAAGCCCATAGTTTTATAAGGCATGCCTTATTCAGTAAGGCACATGCATGTATGTAGTGGCGAAGCCAAATTTTTTATTTAGGAGGGGCATAATTTAGTAGTAAATAAAATAATGTTTAATGAAATATAGATATTTTTTGGAGAAATAAAAGATTTATTATACATGAAACTTCTATAATATTAATAAATATGAATAAAAGAAAAAGTAAAAGCCATTGATTAAGAATGTATTTGTTCCAATTCATGAGCATTGTTGACATACCCACTTTACTAGCGGCGGTGTGCTAGGCCACCCCATGAACCCACAATTTGTTACTTCCATATTTATAAAATCTGTAGACGAATAGTGTTGCTTCTTTGAAAACTGTATAAATTTTTTTTTCTTTTCTAAACTTGTGATTTTATAAAATTCAGTGATATACTTATTGCGTCTGAGACATATCCCAAAGCCTGTATATGCAGTTTGCACTTTTAAAACATGGCAACCAACAACACTTCTTCATAAAAGCCTAAGACTCATCGCATTTTCATAAACCAAAACTATGTACATACATATACTTTATCTGAAGTTCAGTATTTTCTTCTGAGTTAGTTAATGCAACACTTATATAAGTCAGGAGAATCTAATATGTCCCAATCGGTGTGCTTGTATCTAGAAAATAGTTTTAAAACATGAAAATAATGAATAAGCAATTTCAGTGAGTGTATGCTTTATAAAATGCTTGCTTTTTCTGAAAATATCTCAAAACTATAAAACTATCTTTCACAAGACATTTTCAAGAAAACCTTACTTGCTTTGATATAAAAGTTCCTCCAACATAAAATTGCTCCTTGCTTTGCTTTAAAAGTTTCGAACTTCATAAAACTACTTGCTTGCTTTGAGTTCTAAAACTTTTCATAAAATCTTGTAACTTACAGGTGGTTGATTTTAAGCGTATGAAAAATGTATAAATCAAGATCGGCCCATTAGGCCTTTCTTGCACTTGCTATACCTTAGTAAACATGGGAAACCTGGGCCTCGACTGTGCCGACGGAAGGACCTTGTGTTCACATCACCTTTTCCGATAAATATGGTGGAAAGACCTCGTGTCTACGTCACCATACTCTAGCTAGCGCACTAACTCTATATACCCCAGTACGTGTCACGACCTCCTCTAATATGCCATAATGCATGAGCTAAGTTTGCCGACCAGGAAAATATAAAATGCAATGCAATCATGTCTAACTTCCTTTGTGCACGTGCGAATGCCTCGGCCAGGTATGCTTGCTTCAAGCTAAGGGATTTTCTTAAGGTCTGATTTATAAAAATATAATTTTTGCTTGCTTGCTTGAAATATGGTTTAAAGCTTTAAAACCATTGCTTGCTTGAAATATGGTTTAATACTTTAAAACCATTACTTGTTTGAAATATGGTTTAATAATTTAAAAACCATAACATACCAGTAAAACGTTTATAAACAATACACTATTTAAAAATAGTTTAGAACACTCGGCTTTCAGGTTCACGAAGAAATTGAGCCGCGACTTCACAATTCCTCGCCTCTACTACTTTATTACCATACCGCGTCAAGCCTGACAAATAATTTTGCTTAGTCTTACAATTAAATTTTTTCACAGGCATATGGCTAGATTATAGACTCAAGGGACTTTCCATAGAGTCTAAAAACACTAACATTTCTAAAGTATGTCTGGACTATCAGAATACAATCTGAAATTTCAACGACGTAGTCGGCTGAGGTATGCAGCTTGATTAGAAAATTTCTAAAAATTCCTAAACTCAGTCCAAAAAATTTGGGACTGAAATTTATGGCATCTCATGGCTTCTAAGAAAATTTCAAGCCATTACATAGCCTTTAGGCTATAAATTTTCTGTAGGAAAATTCTCTACCTCTTGGAGTTTGACGAAACGCTAAGTTTTTGGTACCCACACGTAGCTCTCGTCACGTAGATCAATTTTGTCTTCTACTCTGATGAAAACCTATGGTCTGATTTCCATAGATCTTAGAGAGAAGCGAAGAGAAGAAAAAAAAAATCTCTCTCTCCTCCTTTCTCAACGCACTCCCTCTATTCAAACGTCCCCCTTTGACTTTTTTATTTTTTATTATTTTTTATTATTCTTCTTCTTCTTATTCTTATTGTTTGTATACAAAGCTCATATTGCCTTATTCGAGTCCATTTCTACCTCGAAAATTTTTATTTCTTTCCAGTTCAATTTAATTTAAATGAACTTAACTCCAGTTATTTCTTGACTCTTGAGATTCTCGTAAAAATCTCGTCCTTGGAGTCATTGAGGACTTATCATCCAGAAAATCATAAAATATTCAGACTGTCTCATAATTCGATGAAACTTTTCTGGGTCACTAGATTTTTATGAGGCAATTACTTGACGCGGTCTATTTTGTCATCAGAGATCTAGAGGGTACTAGGCTTCCTGAACCATTATGACCCAATTTTTATTATTATTATCCTTTTGAAATTCCATAATTTGTACTTTCACCCCTCCTTTCCTTAATTGAAAAAGTGCCACAATGCTTTGAAAACTTACAATTTCATCCTTAAGCAACTTTCAAAAAAATACTACTATGGCCTTCGAATAATTAAGGAAGCCCTTGGTGCACATATGCGACCCTACGGTTACACATAACGTACACTCTCTCGGGACGAAACATTCTGATTATGATCATAAATTTATACTTGATATATCCATTTAATATAAATACAAAATATATAACAAGAATAAAAATACATTTCATTCAAATTTCTATAATAAATTCTCATGATATTAATTTCATATGAATAAAAATACAAAATATCAATATAAATTTAATGAAAAACATATTCCAATGTATTCATTAATCATAATATTTATCATAACATATTTGAAAATATTATTAACTAAGAATATAAGTTTAATATGAAGCCTTAACAAGAAATTTTGTTCTTCAATAAGAAAGTTAAATTTACATATGAACTATTATTATTAATAATAAATTTTAAAAAAATGAATAAAATATAGATTTATCATTTATTCATTTGATGTTTAGGCCATGATAAAACATGATTTCTATTGTTAGGAAATATACATATATTCTATCATACCAATGTAAAAGCGAAAGAAAATGGGTATGTTAAAAAAGGAACAAAGATTTATTTTGACTTTCTATTTGTGTGGAATCTTGTTACAAATGGCAGAGTAAACAAGTTCACATTTTTACATGTGCCTACTTATAGCTTTCGACCAACACATTCTTGATATGTTCTTATACTCATTTTGTCAATCAAAGCTCTATGGGGCTTGAATTTCTTATACAAACTGAGGGCCCAACCAAGTTCTCTACTGCATCTCACACCTACTTTTACCACATTACGACAACAATTATCATCTAGTTTCTTGGATCGATCAAATATATGTGTATAGATTTGTAATCCACAAACTGGTTTCACATTCCATAAGCATTGAGCCACCTTGGTATAGAAACCAATAAAAGGCTCGGGAGGTAGGATTTCACCAAACCATGGAACTTCCTTATCATTCTCATTCCATGGATTTGTCGCCATGGTCATGGTATTGAAAATAAGTAAAAAGGCCACCATCATTGCTGGAATCACATACGCTAGCCTCGCCATCTTTCAATTATTTCAACTCAATATTCTCTTCCTTAATTGTTTCTTAGAATGACTTGAGAATAGATGTATGGAGGTAGGTCTGTATATTCACATTCATATGTATACACATGCATATATATATATATATATATATATACAAGAGAAGTGAGAGGTGATATTGCTCTTTATGTTATTAATTGCATTTATTTATGAAATGGAAGTTTATTTTAATTTTTTTTTAATGTAGATAGTAAATGAGAAACCTTTTTTAATAGATAGATAGTAATTAAGAAACGTTATGATGATAAAAAAAGCCATATAGAGTTTAATGCACCTTCAACGTGTCATATTTTACATTTTTTTTTTGAGGAATATTCTTTTGGAATAATTACTTACATTGTAAATGCTATTAACAATCTTTTTATTGTACTAAGAGTTACATTGCTAATTGTACAATACTAAAAGATTAAATATCAAATATGATCTGTATTGGGAATTGACAACAACTTTGCAAATCATATTATCCCACCGGTTGTAACATGCCTAAAGTAAGAAAGTGTGTGGGTTTTTCATTGCTTTGTTTGTCTCTACTTTTCGTTTTTCTCCTTTTGCCCGATTCGATATGATTGAAACTCTCTTTTATTATCTCTTTAATGACCTGAGCAGGTTTAATTCCTGATATTGATATTTCTTTTTGTAAGAATCTTTTTGTGTATTCTCTAGTTATGGTTTTTGGGGGGTGGTAAGTGTAGAATACTTGAAAGGTTGGAAGATTAATCATTCTTTCTCTATTGAATCACATAAGGTATAAATAATACAAATGAATCAAATGAACAATGTGACTAACCTAAACTAGGTATGAAGCGAATCCTAGGAGTCAATTTAATCTAAATATTACAAATTGGTAATTATAGGGTATACACTAATTAGACTACTTATTTTTGATGTGGATCTTTTGTCTTCAATATGCCCCTGAAATTTGGAGCTCTGAGATGAGAGACCCGATTTTAGTGTAGCGATGAAAGCGGGTGGGTGAGGTTTGGTGAGAGCGATGCAAGCTAATCTGCTTAGAAACAACATGGGTAACATGAAGATGGCCAAATTACGGGCTGTTACGTGAATGAAGTGGTAGTCGAAGTGCAACATGTTTCATCGTGAGTGGAACCATAGGGTTTAAACGGAGGTTGGTTGCAAACATTGTCTTTAATAGATGGCCAGGTGCACGAGTAATGGAAGACTAAGCTCGTTGAGTAGATTGTATATCAACGAGCTCGATGGTAGTGGCGACGGATCGGTATTCGGTATTGTAGAGGGCCAGTAATGCGTTGTTTCTTAGAACTCAGAGATTGGGTGCGGCCCAGGGTGAGAGATGGAAGTATGTGGCAAAGTAAATCACGTGATCTAATCCCGATCATGACGCTAATGCGATGTCAGAAATCCATAATAAGTCCATATAAATGTGATCACCAGATTGCAGATCAGTAATTATTGACCGGTGTTCGATGTCTGCTATGATCCGCCGCAATGTGGGTGGAAATCGTGCATTTAAAGTGCGACAATGCTAAGATGAGCGGGTAGTGGCCGGTTGAAGAGATAATGTAGGAGAGGTCGGCGGTGGGGGTGGAGATCGGCGAGCATCATCATCGCGGCAGGGAAGGAGTGCGACAATATACCTCCGGTTAGGAAAGGATCGGGCAATGGATAAGAGAGAATTCAGCACTAAGGATATAAATTGGGGACACAGGTCCTTGAGAAAAGCGAAGCGAGGCGAGGTGATAAAGTGCTGAATAGTTGATGGATTGTTGCATGTGATGATAATGTCATCAAACTACACTAGTAGATAAATGGTAACCGTAGTGCGATCGAGGATGAATAAAGAGGTATATGTAGTGGAGTTCAAAAAACCAAAGGTAAGTAAAAATTGTTTTAGCTCATTATACCATGCCCAAGGTGCTTTCTTTAGCCCGTAAATGGCGCTTGTGAAGCGACAGACTTGTTAGGATGATCGCGTCACGTGAAGCCATGGTTGAGCCATGGTATCCTCGATGGTGCCTTGTAGGAAGGCATTACTGACATCGAGCCGATGAAGGCACCACCCCTGACTAGTGGCAAGAGAAAAAACCAAACGAATAATGGTTGGTTTCACTACTAGACTGAAGGTGTCATGATAGTCAATGCCATGCCTCTAATGAAACCCCTTGGCAACCAGTCGTGCTTTGTACCTTTCCATAGAACCATCAAGTAAGCATTTGATTCGAAGATCCGCCTGACCTGATACATTGGCCAGGCTTGGCGGTACTAGTCAATTTCCATTACGAGCAAGGGCATCAAACTCTTTCGACATTGCCTTGCACCATTTAGGGTTTTTGGTGGCAGGTTACGCTTGATCGGTTTTAGGTATGTCGGGCAAGTTAAGGCGAGATGGTAGGTGTGGATTAGTTTGTGAATGTTGTGGCAAGAAAGAGTGACTATAAGGGAGGTGTGGGCAGTGGGGCATGGTAGGGAGGGCTCTGATTCTCTAGTACAGGGACATGATAATGTTCGATTTAGTGCTCTAGCAAGAGACAACTTAGTTGTTGTTTGGGGAGCTAAGACAGTGATCAGTGG
Source organism: Tetrastigma voinierianum (assembly GCA_016808115.1). Classification (NCBI taxonomy): domain Eukaryota; kingdom Viridiplantae; phylum Streptophyta; class Magnoliopsida; order Vitales; family Vitaceae; genus Tetrastigma; species Tetrastigma voinierianum. Next base: position 61,048 of record JAEQBH010004890.1, on the reverse strand, counting down.
GGGAAGAGGAGATTGGATGTTGATGGAGAAGGCAGGGGCTTGGGTAGTGGTGTTATGTACGAGAAGCTCAGGTAGGTGATAGCTCAGTTGTTGTTAAGGGAGAAGAGATGGATGTCGGTTGGGGAAGAGAGTGTGGGATGGTGGTGAAGGGCTCGAGTGCTTGAGCATGCTGGGATAGCTTAACTAAGGGGTTCGGGCGGTGAGGAGTAGGGGACGAGGGACCGGATGCACAAAGTCGGGGGTGTGATCTATAACCGAGGATGTAGGAGGCATGGCCAAGTCGACAAGGGTGACAGGAACCATGTGGAGATGGTGGACTCAGTAGACTAAGGAAGAGATGGATGGACGTTAAACAAGGGAAAGATGAACTCAACAAAGCAAACATGGCCGGAGGTGGTAAGGTTAGTAGTGGAAGGGTCGTAATAGATGTGGGCACTTTGGGTAAGCAGAAGAGTAGCGAGGAAGTCCTGAGAGGAGCGAACGAGGTGAGTAATGTTCATGATATGAGCTTGGAATAATTTGGAAGACTCAAGAGACTTATGATATTGAGGAGTACATTTGTAGTGTAGGTGTGGGAGACAGTGTGAGATATTATGTAGGTACGTGAGAAATGCATATGACTAGAAGGAAAAGGGAAGAGAGGCTCGAGAGAGAAGTGCCAAACCAGTTTCAACTATGTGATGGTGGTAACGTTTAGAGAAACCATTGTGTTTCGGAGTGTGTGGTGGAGATGTATGATGAGATATGCTATGAGTAGCTAAAAATGTGGACAGACCTGTGTATTCACCCCCATTATCCAAGTAAAGGGTAATAATTTTCCGTTTGAAGAAATTTTCAACAAGTGATTTGAAGCGGGAAAAAATCAAACTGACATCGAACTTACGTTTGAGTGGGTAGAGCCATAAATAATGGGTGAAGTGATCAACAAAGACAACCTGACATTTGGGTTAATCATTCGGTAGATAGGAGATGTCCATACATCAGAAAAGATAATTTGCAGTGGAGCAAAAGAAACAATTGTGGATTGTGAGAAAGGTAACTTACGACTTTTATTACAAAAACAATCTTTACAATGAAAGGAAGATGACTAGGCATACACAATGTGTAACTTGTAGTGTGAAACTAAATGTCAAAGAATTGGCTCGAAAAGATGGCCTAACCGATGATGCCAATAAGAAGGAGAGCCTTTGACATAGGAGAATGCAATGATGGAGGTAGAAGGCATGGTCGGCTATTCATAAATGTCGTCTTTAGTGCGGTCGTGAATAAGTATTGCCCCCTTATGCAAATCCTTCACATGAAAAGAACAAGTAAAAATTCAACCGATGGTTTGTTTGCTTTTCAAAATTTTGAGATAGATATAAGGTTGCATTTCATGTTAAGGACACATAAGACATTCTGTAAAGTGAAGGAACAAGAAGGGATTGATAAGGAAGTTAAGCCTGAATGTATAATATGTGGCAGATGAGTGTGCAAGCGCTCATGTCATACCCGCGTCCTTACTACGTTTTAATTCTATTTTATATCTTAATAAGTGCATTATGGCTCGATAGCTGATTTTTGGATCTTATGTGCATTGCAGGAGAATAGGGTGGTTTTTAGAAGCGTTTTGGAACTGCAAAGAAGAAGAAGTGAAAACCCGGTAACAGCGTCATGGCGTGTTGGCAACATTGCGGCGTTTTAGCGTCGATGGCGTTGCGATGTCGAGAAGTGTGGTCGACAATAGTAAAAGTCAGCGGTGACTTGCGACATTGTGACGTCGTGATGTTCCCGTGATTCCTGCATCAGAATTATAAAAAGCACGGGAGACCTAATTTTAGGGATTATCGAAGTTAATATGGACGAGGAGCGGAGAACAAAGCAGCAGCAACCCGAGAGATTGAAAAGACTCTGTTTTTGTAATCCTCTTCTCAAAACTATTAATGATTTATAGAACTATGCTTGTATTAAATTTCGATATGTTCCATAATTATTTCTAGGGTTTTGTTGAACCCTGCTTAAGTTGTATGGATTAAGGTTTAAATGTAATATTATTCAGTTTATTTATGATTTATATCGATTTGCTCTATATATGTGGTTTATTTTCATGGTGATGTCTGGCCAACATTGACATGATCTTCAGGTATCAGATCGAGAGATAAGGACTCTAGGGATATAGGTAAGCGACCCTTGGTTCATCGGTGAATAGAGATATCGGTCAGGAGTGTGGAATGGGGTTTGAGAATTTAAGCTTTCCGGAGTATAGGGTCGGGGCAGAGATGCACCCAACCCTACTGGTGAGATAGGTGGATATACCTCGAGAAAGGTTATCTCGTAGGTATGATCACCCCGTCATCAAAAATTCATTAATAGACTGAATAGTAATTCCTCTAGGTAATAATCCATCAAATGTGGCAGGGGGAGGTGATTCGTGCCACAGTAGGGTGTTCTGGAATCAACAAAATTTATATCCTAGAAATCCCTCTTTACGCGTGCATGAAAGCTCTTTAACGATATAATAACTCTAAATTCGAACACGGATAGGTTTTCTTCGTACAAATGATTCTGATGAAAGGCCAAAATGGTGAATTCAATTTGGATTTTGGGATTTTGTAAAAGCAGGGTGTAATAGTTGTAAGGCGAAATGTAAATAAAATAAAATGTAAAGAAGTCTCCTTGAAGTGTCATTCTTGGATTTGGGTTAAGAAGTTCATTGGGGGTTCCTCGAATCCATTTCCTCGTTGGGAGGATGACCTATAGTCATTTCGAGGCTGGATCTTCATTTAGCTTTAAAACTAAACCACATGATTTTCCTTTTGAAAACGACATTTATTGAGCATTATGCTCCCAGACGAGTGAAACGTGCCTCCTTGATCTACCTCATAGTATGACAAATAGAAAGCAATTAATGAATCTCGGTGGATCTATGATAAGCATCCATTGAACCTAAAGATTGCCAAATCTTGATCAATGAAAGGCACATCGAGGAGTTCTAACCTAGAGTGAGAAATAGGGTATAAATGCCCGATAAAAACTTGTGTTAAAAACGGAGGGTGAGGTTACCTCAATTGCAGCCGGCTGACCCTCCTCTTTAAGGAGAAAAAGAGGTCTGGCCATTGCATCCTCTGAGTTGTCATCCTCGGAGGAGTGTTTGAGAATGGCCCAGAAAGGGAGCGAAAGGAAGAAAATAAAGAGGGAGAGCGGCGGGGAAATTGCGCCATTTGTATCGTAACTAAAGTCTCCCTCATTATAATGTTGCTTGGGCTTTAAATCGCCTAAAACAATACAATTGCGAATAAACAAAGTAGTTAACGTGCCAGGACAAAATGGGAAGAAACAAAGTGGAAACAAACGGGGCACCCAGCGTCGAAGCAGGCTGACAAGAAGGAGCAGTAGCAAAATGGTGAGCGGTCACGGGAGACAGGCCGGTGCGCGCGAGGAAGGAATTTCCTGAAGTCTCGATTTCTTGTATTTTGCTCTTCTTTCATACGGTCTTTGATCTGCGATGCTAAGTTTATTTCAGTCTGCGTGCTTGGATCGACTCAAGCAATTTCGACTAATAGCTTCAAAACTACAAAATTAGCCGCAATGCGTCAGTAGAATAGCGGGGACCTTAATGTGCAAATTGAGTTAATTACGATTAGTACGCGAAGTGCTCAAAACTTTAAATAAGCAGGGTTGAAATAGCACTTTTGAGCCTTGTCGAGCAAACCTTAGTTTTCAAAAAAGTAATTGACAAGAAGTGGTGGATTTAGTTTTAATTCCATACATTAGTTAGACGTTCATTAAGAGTTTAAGTCTAGATAATATCCTTAGGGCGATTCGATGGTCGGCGTGCTTCTCCTGTGGATCGATCATCGCGTGCTTAGGTACAGCGTGTTGCTTGATACGTCGCGTGCGCGCGCATATGAGCTTGCCTGGTTTATCGCTAGATCACACATCAAGCTTCGACCTATCAAGTTTTTTGGCGTCGTTGCGGGAGGAGTTTTCATGTAGATGTGTGTGCTTCGATTAGATATTACTGCGGAATTTAATTTAATTTAATTTTGATTTTATTTTTATTTTGTCTATATAGTGATTATGTCTAGTCTTTGTGTTTGTGCGTGTGACTATGGGGTAAGTTGAACTACCTCATTTGATCTGAACCGAAGAACCTTATACCATTTACGTAGAGAGCAAGACGCCGCAACAAATAAATCTTACTGACCATGCGGGTTCTATAAAAATGATCACTAATAAAGGAAATATTGTAAACGGTCAATTTTACGCATTCTATCACATTTAAAACTCTATCCTAAATTTGGATCTACGGTTGTAAAAGATGCGATATTGCAAGTTGGATTCTCCTTTTATTATGTTACATATCTGTTTCTCTCGAAGACGGGAATTTAATCGATTACTTGTATTCAACATATTCTTCTGAATCTGGGTATTTTCTTTCTCAATACTTCATACCCATTTCTTGAGGCGCATATTTCTTACTTCAAGCTTAAGAAATTTATTTCAAAGCTACAACAATTGATGACTCATCTTTTTAATCTAATGGATACTTCCCTTCCCTTGATTAGATCTCGGCTAACACGAGGTCACCCGAGTTTTCCAGCAGTTAAGGTGCGATCTACGTGATTTAAATTGATAAATAATCCTTCGACATCGATTGTAGTGGTGGATATTTATGAGACGAACTCTCAAAAGCTCAATATTTCTTCAATAATGGTCTAATATACCCTGTGATTAAAATGTTCCTAACTCTGAGGAATCTCCATCTCTATGTCACTCAAAGGGCCTCCTGGAAATCAAGTAGGATACAATCCTTAGACGGGTATTCAAAACTACTATTGGGAACAATTTCATGAAAAAAACATCAATCAAATAAATCCTCCCCAAAGTCAAGGTACTTCCTTCTAATTTATGTAGGAAATACTGTAACTAACAATAAATTATTGTTTGAAAACACATAAGGCTGCGCTCTACTTAATTTGCATTATAATATACAATGGAGCATTGATCGATTATACCGCTGCGGTTGCAATAAACTAAGAATAGCGAATTACAGAAATTGTCTAGACTTCATTAAACTCAGCGATGGTTGTAAAAGAAATTGAAATATTGCTTCCAACGACGATACAACGGATCGTTGGTTGGATCGAAAAGAAAGAAAAGAAAGAGAAAAAATCTATTCTAAAATATACGGTGAAGTTTTTCTTCTTCCCCCGTTACGGGTTACCAAAAGAAAGCTAGCTTTACTAAAATTGTATGCCTTTGTTATAACTTTCAAAATTTGGGCACGATTCCCAGGCTTGAGGTGGATTTCCACCCAAATTAATGGCGGAGTCTCACTATTTTAGGTCGTGACTTCAAAGCATCGCGACGTAAAGTGCAGTGCGGTTTGTGCGATCTGTCATGTGTGGAAACTTCTTTCACTTGTTCTTGCGATTCTTCGAGTTGTGACAGTGTTTTTCTCAGCGACTTGTTTCTTCAGTTGTAAGTTGATTAGTGGTCGCAACATGAATTCTGTGTCCTGACTAAGTTAGTTGTCAGCAGTGAGAATTTTGGTTGCGACCTCATTTTTCTTGTTTCCAGGAATTGGTGTCGCGACCTCAATTTGATGTTGCGACCTCTTTTCTGTTGCGACGTCATTCAGTTGTCTTGAGCCTTCAAGTAGGTCGTGAATCAAAACTGTTGGTCTGTTTGTTTTCTTGTCGTGACTCACTAAAATTCTTGTCGCGACCTCAAAAAGTATGTCGTGATCATTCCTTCTTCCTATTCAGTCGCAACCTCATCTCTCAGTCTCAACAATTCCCTTCAATTTTTCTATTTCTAGTCGCGACTTGACTGTTTTGCTCTGTTTTGGAATATATGTCACGACCTCGATTTGATGTCGCGACATCATTTCCTGTTTCTAGTTATGTTGATCTTTGTTGCGACCATGTTTTATTTACCCTTTGTAATAAATTAATATCCGCGACGATAGTATGTCGCGACCTCATTTATGTTGTCAGCCACTGATCCTTGGTCACAGCTCCCCTTCTCATGTTGCAACTTAAAATTGTTTGTCTTGTCACGACATGGGATTTAGGTCGCGACCTAATCGTTTCTTTCCTTACTGAAATTTATGTCGCGACCTTAAAAGTATGTCGTGACTTCAATTCTGCCCCTCCTGTCGCAACCTCACTTTTTAGTCACAACATTTTTAACCGTAGAGCTCATTCTTATTGTCGTGACATGAATTCCAGGTCGCGACCTTGATTGGAGTCTCCAACTTATATCTTTGTCGCAACTTGGAATTGCCTAGTAAATACATTGCAAGTCCATTCAGCCTTACTTTGGTCGTGACATTATTTCTTCGTTGGAGCCAACAATATCATTTCTTTTCGTCTGCTTGACCTCAAAGCTGATTGTCGATGACATTATAACGTTTGGAAGTCCCTCCTGTCTTGGTCTCAGCAAGTGTTCTTCTGTCACAACAGCTTTTATTTGGCTTGCCATCACTTCTAGTCGTGACCTGCATTCTCTGTCGCGACCTTACCTAGGCTCTTGATCTGTTTTTCCTCGCGTTTTCTTTAGATTTTCATTTATGTAGAAATTTCTGCAAAACATAGAACCCTAGTAAATAACACATATTTCTACATAAAAATAGGCAATTATATTGTAAAAAATCATAAAAATGGACTAAAAATTCAATGAGTTTTTGACTCATCAAATTCCCCCAAACTTAAAATTTTGTAAGTCCCCAAGAAAAGAAAAGAAAGATTTGTTTGTCCTCAAACAATTGAACTTTATTTTGAAGGACATTTTGCGTTCTCTGACCTGATCTTCTCTTATTCCACCTTTTAGCAGAAAAGGAAATTGCGATCATTTGAACTTCGAGTTTTCAAGGCGAGAAAAAGGAATGGTTTCAACCTCTATCACCAATAAACTGATGAAGGCTAAATGAAAACAATTCAGTCAATAAATCTTGTTCTTTGAGTGTGTGTAGGTCTTTTTCTTCTTTTCATCTTTTTGTTGAATTAGTTAATCTTCTGGGGATCTTCTTAGAATACTAGTCAAAGTCCACTTAAAGCTTGTTTTTCATATTGTCGCCACTAATGTAGAGTAGAATTCAACCTTAAAGATCAAAAGGTCTTTTAGGCTTATGTGTTAGGCTTGGGTAATTGGGTGGATAATTGGAAAATTTTAAGCAAAATTACCCGGATTCCATTCTTTCTTTTGTATAATAGCCTTCATCTTTCATCATTTTCTTTCATATGGTGTAAACTCCCCGACTTGGCTTTGTACATTATCTTGGATGTTGTGGCTCATTTGGTTTGCCACCTTGACTTATCATTTCCGGTTCCTTTTCTTGGAACTCTTTCATTCTCTTTATTTTCAAGAGATTGGAATAGTGCAATGTTTTGTCTTCTTAGGCTTTCTGTCACTCTTAGAGAACTTTGGGCTAGTAACTCCCATACCAGTTGGCATTAGGGTACTAGGTGTTGAAACACCCCTCTGAGCTTAATTGTTCAAGAGAGATAGGCCACAAGACAAAACTTCTTCCTTTTTCAACTTTTTCTCCTTTATCTCTAGTTCTTCAATTTATTTTTCTTCATCCATCCTTGTAATCCAAAAGAAATATATTCCCCCAAACTTGTTTCTTTCTGCATAGTAAACATCCTTATTATGAAAATTGAGTAATTTGGGTTCTTTACTGCAAGATTATTGTAAGGGAGGGATTTCAGGTTTCTAATTGCTGCTATTTGAAGAAATTAAGCATTTTTTTCTTAAATCATGGAACTAGAGTGTATGCCTTTGCATATAATGAGGGTAGGTTGGAAAAGGTTCAAACTTCCAAAGATGGCCTCTATCACTTAGCATTAGTTGTTTTACAGAAGTTTCGCCTTAACGATAATCTAACAAGTTCTAGGACCTTATACCCTTGATTGCGAATCACCCCAGAAGGTGTTCCTAATCCCTCTTTAAGTTTTAAGAATTTTCTTGACCATGTGCATTGTTTTTCCAAGACTTGTACTGACTCACTGTTTATACACATAGCTTCAATCATCTTATTTATTCTTTCAATCGTGTGCTTTTTCCAGATTACGCAATTTCAAACTGATTGAACTAAAAGCGCAGCTTCTTTTCAATTCAGTTCTGCTCTTATTTCTCTTATAATGTTGTTTTGGATTTAAGCGATTGGTCATTGTGTCATTGTACTAATAAGGCGAATACATAGGTCGTTTCTTGCGGACAAATATTAGAAAGACACAAACGACACAATTCATTTAATCGGATCCATGCATCTAAAACCGTCACTTATTCGACAATCGAGTCCGATCGAGCATTTCACGATGTATAAGTTCCTAATTTCAAATTTATTGGAAGCAGCGGCTGATTTATTAATTGAAAAGAACAAATCCTGAGAGCGATTTCAATGAACCTTTACGAATTTATATTCATGATGATGAAGAAATGCAGTTTAGGAAAAGAAAAGTATAATTGTGCTTTCTCACTCTCACTTTTCTTATAAAATCTTTTGGGTATGATGTTGGGAGGATCTAAGTGAATTTGCTAAGCATGGGGGAAAATTGGGAGAAAAGGTCATATACAGTACATTCTTTTCGAGGTGTAGGTTCTACCTTGTCGGTGGAGATTAAATCATTTGTTAAATCCGTCTGATCAGGTATCTTATTTCGAGCCCATCGATTCACTATTTTCCAACTCGAAATACAACCGATGTCGATAAATTTTTTGTTGATCAAATCTAAACTTTCATGCCAAAATTTTCTTCTATAAACATCATTCTCCATAGCTCATCTAGCATCTTCGTGATTTCCCAGGCTCCTTGAATTGCTCCTTATCTAGTCTTTAGAAGGCTTGAATCTTTTAGCATGTTACCCTCCATCTCGAAACTTTTTTTACTTCATAATAGTAATACTTCCTTCACTCTCTTCTAAACTGGTTGTTGTAGAAGGCTTCCAGACTGGCTTTCATCTTTTCTCCCATTTCTTTTTCTCTTCTTTTCATCTCTTCTCTCCATTCTTCCTCTCTCTTTCTTAGAGTCTGCTTAAATAATTGTTCATTCCTTACGAATTCGACAAATTCTTCTCTAATTTCTTTGTTGTTTCTCCCATCTCACATTCCCTTTCTTCCATGTCCTTCTTTATTGATCTTAGTATGTCCATGACTTCAGTGTTCCCTTCTCCTCTTCTAGAGCTTTCTTCTGGCTCAGGGAAATTCTCTGTCAAATTAGGATAGGAATGTCTAAATAGGCTCATTCTGAAATGTGCCTCTTCTTCTTCAGCTGGAGGATTTTGCTCTGGATTAGCTTCCATCTCTCTATGATCATTATCCTCAGCATGCTCTGCTTCTACTTCCACCGTCCTTTGTTGCTTTTTATTTCTAGGCCCCTTTGTCACCCCAATAAGGGTCAAAGGAGATACCTTGGGACAAGTTTCTTCTTCATCCCATGATCCTCTCACCCCAACGAAGATGCATAGTCTGCTGATTGTTGTTGGGTGAGGGATTAGTCCTCTTATGTTGCTTAGGTGGTATCCTCGCATTCGATCCCTCGATTAGGCGTGACATTCATTTTATGGCCCTTGAGGCATATAGAATTATTGCTTCCCGCTCTCTCACTGCGCAGAGATGTTTAGTTGGAAGGATCGCAGAAGGCCGAAGTAGAACGAACCTTGGCTTCCTCAGTGAGGAGCCTGCAGTGATAAGCGTGAGGGTTCTTCTTTGTGGCTTCCGCTTCCCTACCCAATGATAAGTAGATTCGATAATCTTCTAATGATGCAGGTTTGCTACGGTTTCTTAAATTTAAACGTAGCGAGTTCCTTTAGCTTGAACATCTCATTGATTCTTTTATCCCCAAAGGGTACCTAGACTCCTCGCATGAAAACTGTGTCCTCTCTCATCCCCACCATGTTTGCATTGAATTCCTGGCCCGAATCGAAATCTGAGCGTTGTGTGTGCCGCGAGCTCTCTGACCTCTCTTCCTATTAATCTTACAAGGAGATATTAGCTTCGCAAAACCTCTTTTGCAGATGAAACCCTTGTCAGCCAGCACCTTAGTCCATATATCCTTAGCTTCTGCTGAGACAAAGTCTTTGTCTTCTTCTGATCCTCCTTCTTCATTTGTTCCTCATTTTCCATCTTTTTCCTGCCCCTTTCTTCCTCGGTGGTTCCCTCTGATTTTAGCGAGTTTAAGTTATGCATTCTGCCAGTCTCAATCGGAGGTTCTAGGTGAACCTCCTCTACTCCTTAGCGATGTTCACTGGAGTTAAATCAATTGTCTGTTTTGGAGTGCAGAAACGAGGATTTGGTTATACGTCATGGGTGAGAATTAGGAATTGGCTCTAGTTATAGGGTTTTGGTAGTCGAAGAGAGAAAAGAAAGTGGAAAGTTGGGTGAAGATGCAACTGGATTGGAGTTTTGGATGAAATTTGGCTATTCAGTTTCAGCTGAATTCCACTTAGAGTAAGAATGCATAGATTTCGTGAAAAATCTTAGCTCCACAAATAAAATATGGTAACAGTGGTCGTGTTACATTATGTGAATAAACCAGTTTATTTATAGTGGAAACTCTCCATAAGATAAGTTGCACATAATGTTAAACTCTCCTGCCTTGTTTCCATACATTATCATATAATGATCTCCTTTTTACGTCTAACATAATGAGTGGAAACTCTAAGCCGAATTCCATATTACTTACTCAGGAGTGAATGTCTTAGCTCCACAAATATGTGCTAGAATTTTCATCGATTTTAAAATGTGATAATTAATGTGATAATTATATGTGACCTCAAAATCCGGGCCCAATTGCCAAAACCCGGGGGTTCGTAGACTACCCGTCAACCCGCGGAATACTCGTGAATGTCGGGTGACGAGCATTTTATAATCAGTAGTCTCCCTTTATACGAGGGCTACTTGAATCTAATCTGTATAAACTAATCCCCAAACGGAGTCAAATATATCATCATAATTAAAAGCGGCCACTTGGGCCCTCATGATACTCATAACAATATCGTAAAACATACCCAGCTATGTCGATAGTTCTAGAGTTAATAATTTACTCTTATACAACACATATATCAAAATTGAGAATTACAATACATGTATAAAATCATGAAGCCTGGCGGCTTTCTTCACAACCTCAGTCTCTATTTGTGGACTACCCTCCGATCGCATGACATATCAGATTGGTACAGTCTCCAAGCGATTGATATTTTTAGTTTGGACTACCCTCAGATAATTCACATTTTGATGACCCTCGAACCATTTTCTCACAGACTCATCACGTACACTCACTCCCCTTAGTCTAGGGTGTTCCGGTGCATATCAGAATGCATGTATGCCAATTCAATACGATCTAATTCACATGTAAATATATGATTCGGTACCCACGATGAAGCTGAATAAAATCACTTGAATTATATACACCTGAGTTCCTCTACTTTTGCCGTGGTCAAGCTCGCATGATATGGAGTGGTGCTGAGGTCGAACAGGGATGGGTTTTCATCCTAAAATGATTTGCATAAGTGCATGAGTAAGGCTTTCTATTTGGACTCTTTGGTTGCTTAGCCGGTGGAAGTAGGTTGGCGAGAAATTGTAAAAGCGAAAATAAAGTGTGAAAAGTTAACTTTGAAGATTTAGGTCACCCCTAACTTGGTAAGTTAGACGAGACAAGTGTCCTCGGGTTTTATCCTCGCGTTATGACATGCAACCTATAGTCGAGGCATAGCGAATCTATGTTTAACTAGCAAACCTCACCGCCAGAAATCAACTCCTATTTGAGTCAACACAAGTAACATCATCTATGGCCCTTTCTTATTTGAAATACTAGCATTTAAATATCATTTGAGGCTGTTAAAGCCATCTAAGAACCACGGTGCATCTAGCATTAAGTATCTGCCTTGTATCCTAAAGCATAGAGTATTGGCCCAATTAATAACATTGTGCTATTCGGCCCTAATTTGAGAAGATAGAGTCATAAACAGTACCTATGGCTTTTAATACAAGGGCAACATCATGTGCCCCACCTACCAGCTAGCTTCCTTCCTCTTCAAAGAAAGGAGAGCAGCGAAACATCTCTTGAGTTGTCATCCTCAGAGGGTGTTTAGCAGCGAAAGTAAGAGAAAGAGGAGAGAGAGAAGGAGAAAAGCAAAACCTAATTAAAAATCTGAGACTGTTACAAAAATGAAAACACAAATTCTTCTCTCGGCACCAATTGTTCTCCCCAAATTCTCTATATACATTACAAAAGAGAGAACTATATAGGCCACCTCGAGGCATGAAAATACCAAAAACCTACAAATTTGGCTAAGTTAAAGAGACGAGAGTAATACACCAAATTTGAAGTCGGTTGGCATTAATTCTGAAAACATGACGAGGCATTAAATTTCGCTAAGTGAAAGAATTTCGCTAGCTAGCGAAATCACGAACATCGCAACGGAAATTTATTTAAAGCCGGATATTCATTTATTATGAAATTCATGTGAAGTGTGTCTTGAGAAATCGGTATTTGCTTTAAAATGATTCCCTAAGCGAAGCTGGAATTGGTCAGCGAAATTTGGAGATTTCGCTAAGGTTGCGAGAATTTTAAGCTAAGGTTACTTGAATTTTCGCGATTCTATGAAAAATTTCATGACTCTAGCGAAATTCACCTTTGTTGATCTTCACTCCTGTCTTCTACTGCATCCAATTTTCTTCACTTTGCCTTGGTTTTCTCATTGATTCTTGGGCTGGTTGATGACCGAACATTGGAATCAATCTTCATGATTCATCATTTGATTCGAAATTGAACTCGAGTCTTGTGAACACACAAAACAACGAAATACCCTCTAAATGGCATAAGTGGTACTAAGAGACTTGAACACTTCAATTGCCATTAATGACATGATTAGTGCCACAAGCACTCAAAACTGTCTAATATAGGGTTCAAAATTGCACTTTGGGCACTAATCACACCAACCACAGAAACGTTGCTAGTCCCTTAGTAATCTTAATAAAGGAGATGCATGTAGTGATTTAAAAGTTTATGATTAGAGTATATGCACATATAAACATTGCTTTTTAAAGTGAAAAATTGACATCTGATTGTAGCGTATGAAGAACTAAATCCATACAAGAACAATTCTAAGTTGATCTTGGTTTCCATGATTCTCAACTTGAATTTCCACCTAAGTCTAATGGTTCTTTATATAGCAGTTAAGCCCAATAAATTGCAAAATTTGTCTCACTCCCACAACTGCGACATGACCTTAATTTGTTGAACAACCTAGATAAGGATAGTTACGCACTTCTTTCTTTATTCAACTACATTGTAGGAAGCAATGCTTAAATTCGACTTCACGAAATTAAGGTGTCAGCGGTCCGCAGATGACTCAGCCCGATTAAGGTTTAGGGCATCAAGCGAAAGGATCCTTTCGACCTGAGCTGCAGGCTTCACCGGGATTTCCGTACTTGAGCTTAGTGGCGCTGTCGATTAGACTCTACCTATCCACCCATGTAACAAACACTAATCGATGACTCAAACCAATTGGGTTTAGGGCATCGGGTTCCAAGGCTTCGCCATACACCCCTCGGGCCAGTGCTCGGGTTTAGTAACTTCACGACTTTATTTTTCTTTTTCTTCTTTTCTTTTTCTTTCTTTTGCTTTTCTTTTCTTTTTCTTTTTGGGAAGACAACATTGGTCTTCAAGTATGGGTAACACAAATCTATCCTAGGTTGCCCGACATGCTTAAGTGGTATGCAAAGCGAAGAGACGGGCAAATTCCTGACTGATGAAATAATCTGGTGGTGTGAATTAGCATAAGGGAGAAATTTCAAGTTGAAGGCATCTTTGGGCTGTAAGTGACCAAGAATTGTTTTCAAGCATGGAATTTGTTCTAACATAGAGGTGACAAAGCGGTGTGATTTCCCGACATAAAGCGATTCAATTGTCGATTCTTAGCAATTCAATTGTTCGATTGAAGAAGAGAGAGAAAAAAAAGCTGCCCACATGGTAAAAACACAAAAAACACGATATAATAAAAAAAAACAATATATATATAAATGAATAACTTTTTGATATGGCAAGTGGCTAATACATGAATATCAGCTAAGCATCTAAAGTATCCTTTACTCTTATCATTTAGCCATAAATATTCACAATCAGTCGGTGGCGGGTTGATCAAAGGCGATAAGCATACAAAAATGTAAGAGACCCTAACCACCTCCCAACTGCTTTATGGTGGTGGTGGTGAGTGGGCACATGAAATTCTTCTTCTTCTGTAGAACATCAAAATTAAGCGGCTGTGGTGGGAGTCCTCTCTACGATCGGGGAACATGAGGAAGACCAGACAGTGCATGTGTGTCTGTGTGACATGGAATGTGCCCCAGACGACCTCGATCTAAATTGCTGTGTAGGCCCACTTCTGGTGAGCGAGATAGCATCATCCACACCGGTATCTCTCGGTGACATACAATTGTACTCAGGCGAATGGGTGTGCTGAATGGGATGGGCCGGGACATCGTTCATGAAATTTCTTGATGTAGTCTGTGGAGGAGGGGATGGAGGTGACATGCGTGGGCCGGGACTCTTTGTATCTGGGCTCGGGCGGGTATATCATACGTATGTTGGTCCTCAGCCTCGATGTTCCTCCCTCTGATCTGTGGTCGTAGAGTGGAAGATCGGGCCTGTCATCGCGCTCAACCCGACATGACCAGGGGCATCAGACCCTCATCTCGGATCCTGGGCTCCTCAGGGAATCCCGTATGCTCGAGCGTAGCGGAGTCTCGGCATAAGTAGTGGGATGCTCTCCTCTCGGGCCAGGTCCTTCCGATGGACCTTCTCCTCAGGCTTGCAGCAGAGGCCATCGCGGCTTCAGGAGAATTTGGGCAAAATCTCAGGATCCGTCAAAGCGCCTCAGAGATGGCTCCGCTTCCTCTGCACATAATCGCTGCGGAGGGAATAGGCTGTGCGTAATGGGTGGTGCACCCGACGGCATCCCGAGGCCCGGGGCGCCTCCGTAAAATCTTGGACCCGAATTTGCTTAAGCGTCTCGGCGGTCTTTCGAACCATCTCCTTTGGCGTGGGGTGGGTGGAGCGCTCTCTGTAACCACCAGCATTCTTGACGTATCACATGGCCAATCTTCTTGAAATGTCAGTACTCCCAAGTACACCAGGCGGTCATAAATCTTGACCCCGAAGCTCGTGTGAATTTGTCTCCTCCACGGATGTCATGGGTGGGTAGAAGCTATGACTTCTCGGATAATAATACTGTCGAGGAGTCATGAAAGGTAGGAGTGAATACTCCTCGATCAACCTCATAGACTCCGTCTCCCCAAGGTCATCCCTCGGCGCAGGGCGTCATGGCTATGACTCTGATGAAACTCTGCGATTAGTCGCACATTCCCGAGATAAGAACCACTACGAACAATGGCCTCCCGAGATCCTCGAGGCGAGGCGTGGTTGAGGTGATGAAGTCGCCTCGTGCGAGATGTGTTGGTGGCCCAGTCTCTTGTGGGGATGGTGACTTCTTTGGGCCGTGTGCGGGCCAGCAGGCAAATTGGAGCCCTCCGCTCTCCCTCCCGGGGCACGGGTGATGGGGCCAGGGTCCCATCAGTGTGCGATGCGTCCCGAAATCCGGAGGCTCCTCGTGCGACCTCGAGGAGCGAGTGATGGTGCTGGGCTGGGATGGGTGGGGCCTCTCTCTCGGGCGTCTTTGAATCTCACGAGGGGCCAGAAGACGGGACCCACCTCGGTCTGAACCATATCTGATCGAGAATAAAATGCGAAGGGGCTCGACTCACGCGTAAATGTAGCGAGGCTGCAATGTACGAGGCGAGGCTCTGCGGAGGTGAATTTGGATCACTGCAGAGTAGAACTCGACAACTAAGGCTCCTTATTTGCGGTTTGAAACCCGGCTGGGATAGCAGGCAAGGCTCATTAAAGACCCGAATCTTGGCGGGGCGAAATAGCTGAACCACGGGCGAAGTAGTAAAAACCATTTGGGCGTGGCTGCATTTGTGAACACCCGGGGCTCGTCTTGGCAGCGCGTGGTGGAGCTCAGTCGGGAGCTCGTCTTGTATCGTGGTGGAGGCTTAATCGGGCGCGGTGAAAATTTGGCCAGTCTGAGCAAGTGAAGGTGCACGGGGGCTCTGTGGGGCGGCGCCGGCTGATCGTGCGAGGCGACTCCGGCGGTGCGTGCGTGTGGCAGGCCCAGGGCCCCGGGGACCGGCGGCGGAGAGGCGGGAGACTGCGGGGACGGCGCGTCTTGGGAGCCCGGGGCTTCGCGGGAGGGAGAATGAAGTGGCATTTGTAAACCCCCTCCACATTTATATAGAAACGAAAATGGGCGTAGAAGGGGTCTGTGCAATTTTCGCTATACTTGCGGTGGCCTGTAGTCTTCTGTAATCAAAAATAAAATAAAATAAAATTTAAATTAATTAATTATATTATATAAAACAAAATTATTGTTAGAAAATTTACTATATGATCTACAATTGGAATTGAATACACATACTATAATATATAAATTAAATTACTAGCAAAAACAAAGCGCTAATTTAGGAAACTTTAAATAAGCGAAATTATCAAAATTAACTAAATTAAGACAAAAAGCAAAATTGTTGAGCTGCGATCAGGTTTTTTTGAAAACAGGACGGTTCGATTTCAAATATTACTCGAAAGTGAGGAGAATGATCTCACCAGCCCTATGATAGCACAGGGTGACTTCCTGTAGTGTTAGGTGCCCAAAATGTTGATTTGCTCCTCAGCGTGGCTTTTGAATTGAGCAATTGGCTTGCGGTTGTTGATGGCAAGACCAATTTTCTTCATCTCCTTGGTACGGATTACCTCTTGCAATTCTGCGGACATTTTTGCTCTGCTTGCAGGCCAGTGGAGAACAACTTCGTATTGATATGATTTTCATTTTCTAGCGGCTCATGTTTGTTGTTCAAATGAAAGATATTCAACTCAAGTCGTATTACCAAAGGTAAGTTGCATGACTCCATTCGACACAATTTATTATTGCATTGAACGGCGGAAATGGTCTTCCTAGGATAATTGGGACATGATTGGGTTCATTTGCAATTGGCTCAGTGTCGAGCACTACAAAATCCACTGGGTAGTAGAATTTGTCTATTTTCACTAAGACATCCTCAACTATCCCTTAGGAGTTTTCAGCACGATCTATCGACACGATGATAGTGTGATGTTGGTGGGTTTAAGTTTAAACCTAGATGCCCAATATCTTGAATACGGCATTAGGTTCACAACGGCTCCTAAGTCGAGCAGGACTTTTCTATACAATTCCACGATATTAATTTGAAATTGTGGGAGATCACGAATCCTTGTATTTGGCCGGGGTATTTACTTTGGATTATAGCGCGGCTTGTTCGGTGAAATGCTTTCTTCTGATACAATCCCTTCTTGATTGTGCGAATCTTTCAAAAATTTTGCATAACGAGGCACTTGTTGATTATGTCGAAAATTATGTTAACCTTTACTTGCCTTAAGACCTCTAAAATGCTTGTTGAATCTGCCTTCTTCTTACCTACAAGTGCTTGTGGAAATGGAGGTGGTATGCTGTATTTCATTGAATCTTCCTTTAGAAAGATATGCTCGGTACAATTCTTCTCCTTGCATGGATTTTCAACGAGGTTTTGGCATAAGTTGATCTGACCTCTTTCCACTTCTCAGGTAATTATAGCCTTAACCTCATCCATTCCCGAATTGTTTGACGACTTACTCATGAATTCCCCCTAGGATTTGGAAGTGTTTGAGAGGGAAACCCTCCTCCCTTCTTTGTACTCTAGCAACTTGTTGATCTGGGTGATTGAATAATCGTAGGTTGTCAATTTTGGTTGATTGCTCAAGCCCATCTACTCCTCTTGGTCTGTGCCTCCCACAGATCAATCCTTTCAGGCGCCGTACACACTCCTTTGCTCCTCAACAGTTGCCCACCACCTTACCCAACCAATATGGTCAGGTTCTACTCAGAGAAGAGGACGATGGTCAGTCAGTGGATCTGGAGTGGGAACCAACCGAGGTTCGCACCGGGGTACATAAGCAGGGGGTCCCATGAGAGGTTAGGTGATTCCTCCAATTTGAATCAGAGGTATTACCATATAGCATTGGATTGTTGTGGCTTGTATTGTCCTACAAAGGTTTGCACATTCCACATCAAATCCTTCACCAAGTGGGCCATATGACATGTATGACTTCACCGGGTGCATGTGGGATTGGAAATTGCAAGGATCGGACTGCTGCAGATTTTCACACGCATGCAAACACCCCTGGGTCGTCATTGTTTTCAAGCCTCCACTTTCCTCGCTAGGCTGAAATCCTAAACTCATCCTACTCTTCCTCGCAAAGGCATATCCCACCCTTAGGTTAATTGGTGGTCTCATCCTATCCATTTCAGGTTAGGGCTCATCCCAACCCTTAGTTTCAACATCAGACGAAAATCCACGGCTTCATCAGATGCTTACTTAGGAAAGTCTCCCCCACACAGGTCAAAAAGTTGCCTCATGGCAGAGACATACCACCATAGAAGTGGTTCACCAACATCCATGTATCAAACCCATGATGTGGATGTGCACTCATGGTTTCCATAATCTTCCCATCACTGCAAACCCTCACTGTCCCCAGTCAGTGGCAATTTGCTCTTCTTCAAATTATTTGTCCATGAGCACCTGATGAAACTTCTTCTGTGGAATCTCGCTCAATTTCACCTCACTTATCGAACAGTCTCAATGAGCTGAGCCAAGACCTGGCCTCTGTCTCTTTATAGAGTCAATGGTACCTGTTTCTAGTCAAACCATGTCCATCATAATTCCTTCAAGGTAGTGCAAACCTCCTCAAAATCCTCTACACGGCTGCATGGATTTTCATTTTCCATACCATGATATGTGGGGAGTAAGTACCAAATATGGCCTCACCGCCACATCTTCTTCGCCAGGAGGAAGATACAGACGGCACTAACTCTAGAGGGGCGGATGTGATCCCCATGGTTCTATGTGCACTGGATTCATGGGGTCTCGGTCGACTGGCTGCTCCTCGCATGGGATCCATAATGCTGCACAATTAACTCACTAGCCGGGCTGTTGTGTAATTCTATCCTATGCACTACCGATGTCTCTATCCTAACAAGTGTATAAAACACTGCTATAAAAATTTAGACAACAAAGAGAAACTACAGAGCTTGCAAAAAGATTAAAATTAACTAACAAAAATAATAAAAAATGACCGAATGAAAATCAAATGCTGCGCTACCGGGCCAAGGCCGAAACTCGGTGCTCCCGGTGAATCAGCCGCAAAAGAGGTAAAAAGGTTAGCATTCACTTGTGATGGGATCACAAGTACACCTTAACTTACCATTAGTAGTTTAGCACCATCCCCAGAACGACGCCCATTTGATTCGCAAGCACAAAGAAATGAGCTAAAATCAACAAAAATTATATACACCTGTTCTACGCACGCAAGAGTCAAGCCACCGCAAAGATAAAGCGGTCTAGTGGTCGAACACGGGGATGGGTTTTCATCCTAAAAATGACGGTATAAGTGCAATTCGAAGGTATATTTTCTATTCGACTCTTCGATTTGCTTCAAAAACAAAGGGAAGTAGGTTGAAACTGAGAAATTGTAAAATCGAAAATAAAGTGTGAAAAGTTAACTTTGAAGATTTAGGTCACCAACTTGCAAGTTAGGGCAAACAAGGTCCCTGTTTTATCCCTCAAGGCTATGACATGCAACCTATAGTCCAAGGCATAACCGATCTATGTTTAACTAGCAGTCCACTCCCTTTAAAATCAACTCCTATTTGAGTCAACACAAGTAACATGCATCTATGGCCCTTTAACGCTTGGAACCCTACATTTAAATATCATTTCGTAGGCTCGTAAAGACCATCTAAAGAACCACAAAGGCATCTAGCATTAAGTATGCACCGATCCTAAAGCATGGAGAGGCTGGGCCAAATTAATAACATTCAATGCTATTCAACCCTAATTTGAGAAGATGGGGTCATAAACACAGGTACTATGGCTTTTAATACAAGAGGACAACATCATATCTTGCCCCACCACCAAGCTAGCTTCCTTCCTCTTCAAGAAAGGAGAGCTTAGCCAAGCATCTCTTGAGTTGTCATCTCAGAGGGTGTTTGGCAGCTTGAAAGTAAGAGAAGGAGAGAGAAGGGAGAGAAAAGCAAAACCTAATTAAAAATACGGGACTTTGTTACAAAATGAAACTTACAAATTCTTCTCTCCTTCCAATTGTTCTCCCCCAAAATTCTCTATATCTATTACAAAAAGAGAGGGGCTTATATAGGCCACCTCAAGGCATGAAAATACCAAAAAACCTACAAATTTGGCTAAGTTAAAGGACAAGAGAGTAATACACCAAATTTGAAGTCGGTTGGCATTAATTACAGAACATGACAAGGCATTAAATTTCGCTAGGCTGAAGAATTTCGCTAGCTAAGCGGGAAATCACCGAACTATAAGCAGCAGGAAATTTCGCTAAAGCATGGTAATTTCGCTAGCTAGCGAGATTAACTAACAAGCAGTATTTAATAAATAATAATCAGTATTTAAGCTAAAAATGAATTCCACTATGAAATTGCGGGGTGGTCTAGCGAAATTTGGAGATTTAAGCTAAGGTTCTTGAAAATTTTAAGCAAGGTTGCGAAATTTTCGCAATCCTAGCGAAAATTTTCGCAGCTCTAGCAAAAATTTCTGCTTTGTTGATCTTCACTCCTGTCTTCTCCTGCATCCAATTTTCTTCACTTTGCCTTGGTTTTCTCATTGATTCTTAGGCTGGTTGATGGTTGAACATTGGAATCCAATCTTCATGATTCATCATTTATTTCGAAAATTGAACTCGAGTGCGCGAACACCTGCAAAACAACGAAAAATACCCTCTAAATGGCATAAGTGGTACTAAGAAGACTTGAACACTTCAATTGCCATTAATGACATGATTAGTGCACAAAAAGCACTCAAAACCTATCTAATATAGGGTTCAAAATTGCACTTTTGAGCCTTGTAATATATAACATGCATATATTTTACAAAACATTCAATTCCTGCAATCATGTCATGTAAATTCTCATTTCATACTTCAAAAATTAGCTCACTTGGGCTAGTCCAGAAACCTGGCTTGATTGACTTGAATCCCTTTCGATCGAGCACGAGTTTCACACAATATACTTTATGAACCTTTGTTTCGAGAGCATTAAAACCCTCGATTCTTGTTATTTCAAAGCCTGATTCATCGGTTCACTTTGAACCGCATTTCCACTTCCATTCAGGCCTCATCAGAAACAATACATGATTTAATACCAAATTTCAAGTTTAACAACCCCGAATCAGCGTGCGATCCGCATTTGCTTCATTTGGTGTTCCAAAAATTATATCAATTTGGTCCCAAGGTTTGGGACTGATCAAACGATCCCTCACGGCCTCATTCGACTCAAACATTTACAATGTTCTTAAACAAAGAGTAAAACGCCGTGGGAGAAACCCATACCTCTCGGGTTTGTTTACCAAACTCCTCCAAAACGACCCTTGCAACGTAGGCGCTCATAGAACAACTTTCCTTCTTGTCAAGCTATGCATTGTCGGATCTTGAATTTCTAGAGAGAAAGAAGACTCTCTCCTTTCATTCTCCATGTTTGTACTGCATCCTCCCTCAAATTCACATTTTGCTCCTTTTAGTCAATTTGAGAAGATGAGTATTGTAGCTATTTGTCTTTTACTAACTTAACTCCGTGACATTTATATCCTTCTTATCCAGTTTGACATTCGGCACTATCTCGGTGTCCATTTTTATCATTTCTCTACTCATACCACTTATGGCACATGGGTACTTGTTATATGTGACTTTCGTCGCATCGAAAATCGTTTTGCTTTTGAATCGCGATGCCTGAAAAACATGCCAACTCAGCGGTCTCGAATTCACTTGAAATTTTACGTGCTAGTTAGATTTTTGAGACAACCAGCGGTTTTGTCCGTTTCATCATCCGATATCTAGAGAATAAATTTCATATTTGTAACCGAAATTACAATTTTGTTACTGAAATTACGATTTTGCCCTTTTTCCAGAAATTGGAATTTCTCGGGTCTTACATTCTCCCTTCCTTAAAGGAATTTAGTCGAAATTACGGACAATCAAAATCACTCATACACTTAATACAACGTGCATTCTACCATGCATGTAAACTTGTCATTTAAATGTTAAACGACTAAACCACGTACCTTCATCCCTAAACAAGAAGGGATAGGGAGCCC
The DNA here is from genome assembly GCA_016808115.1 of Tetrastigma voinierianum. Classification (NCBI taxonomy): domain Eukaryota; kingdom Viridiplantae; phylum Streptophyta; class Magnoliopsida; order Vitales; family Vitaceae; genus Tetrastigma; species Tetrastigma voinierianum. Next base: position 38,815 of record JAEQBH010004890.1, on the reverse strand, counting down.
GCATCGTGTCCTCGCGCTCCCATGTTGACTCCTCCACTCCATAGTGCCGCCATAGCACCCTCACTAGCCTCACGGTCTTGTCATAAAGCACGATCACGGCTATCAACAATGCTGCTTAGTTTCCTCCTCGAAGGTCCCATCGTGTCAACCTCAATCATCCCCGATCCATACATGAGTTGGATCGGGAGTATATTTCGGGCATGGGACGTGAAATACCTCGTGGACTTTGACATCTTTGGGTGGTAGCAATGGAGTGCGCTACAACGCCTATCCTCTGGGTATCTCAGAAGGCCCAGTAAACCTCGGCAATAGCTTCCGCTTCAGAATCGACCATCTCTCTTAGGCATCACCTTGAGAAGGCGTGATCCCCAGCCTCGAACTCTAGGGTTGGCGTCGCATCGGCCCCTTAACTCAACCTGCCCAGGCTCACGGCCCGATGAGAATCTGTCGTATCATGCTCACCTTTCTCGGAGGTGTCTCTGTCAGTCCCGGGACCGGTGATGGAACTCTCCCACCTCGGTCGGCATAACGGTGACTGCATGGCCTCCATACGGTGCCTCATACGGTGCCATCGTATACTCGCCCGATAAGCTGTTGTTGTAGGGAATTCCCTTTAGAGGCAAGTTTTCTTCCCGGCCCCCTGCCACTGATCCCGGGACAGCATGCTATTAGTATGTCCTCCTAATACGTATAGTCCTCTCGGGTGACCATGCAATGCGAGGGTGGAGCTATTTGTACTCATAGTCAGTTGTGTGCCCATTGCCTTTTTGGAAACTCTTCAAAAAGTGCGCCGTAAACCTCGGGTCCACTATCCCAGGCACTGGATCGCGGCACTCCGTGTAGTCGGACTATCTCCTGAATCTTATATGGCGGGAGATCTCTCCGGTGAAGGTCATCGCACGGCTAGAAAATGTGCCCCGACCGTGGGCGGTCCACCTATCACCCATACAGGCGTCATGCCTGCTGCTTGTCCCAGAGTGGCAAGTGGGTCTAAAATCCATCGTGACGATGCTCCCTTCCACTCGGCCACCTCCGATGCATTGAAGTAGCCTCTTTGTGTACAGTGTCGACATACATGTTGACACATGAGACATCGTCGAACAAAGTCCTACGTGTCTCTTCATCCCTCGATATCTGCGGCCGGCGAGATCATGATACATCTTTGTGCCACCTGGATGCATGACAAATCGAGAGTAGTGAAACTCCCTGAGAATCTCCTGCCGAATCGGTCAAGCCCGGGGAACCCACTTGCGAGTCCCTATGTCGAAGACTACCATCACGTGGTGGTCCGACCTCGTCACCCATACTGACCTTTTCGGTCCTGATGGACACTATCTCTACGTCCTACCACTGGGACTCAATCACTCTACTCAACAGAGACAGTGTAGCCACTAAACTCCCCAACGTGCACTGAGTTTGCTCATTGTATTGTATGGCTGTCCCACGGTCTCGGCATCGACCACTCAGAAACTATACTAGCCATCTCGTGACTTAGGCGAGTGCATCAGCCACCATTTGCCTTACCGGGATGGTAATGCTAAGTGATCATAATCCTCACAGAACTCCATCCATTTGTGTTGCCTCATGTTGAGGTCTCGGTTGCGTGAAGATATACTTCAGGCTTTTATGGTCTGAGTACACCTCAAACTCTCGCCATATAAGTAGTGGCGCCAAATCTTCAAGGCGAAGACTACGGCCGCCAACCACTGTCGTGTGTGGGAGTAATTCTGCTCATATTCTTCAGGCGCGAGAACCATAAGCTACTACCCTTCCGGACTACATCAAAACACATCCCAGTCCGGCCCTCGAGGCATCATAATAAACTGTGTACCCCTGTCCCCTGTCCGGGACTATCAAGATGGGAGCTGAAGTATGCCTCCTCTTCAACTCCTGGAATACCTCCTCACATCGGTCATCCCACTCAAACTTGACCTCCTTCCGGGACAACCTAGTCATAGGTCTTTGCTATCTGGAAAAATCCTCGATAGATCTCTGTATGCCAGTAATCCCAGAAACTACGTATCTCGAAGACTGACTTCAGCCTCTCCCAGCTCATCATTGCCTCGACCTTCTCTGGGTCGACTGACACTCTTGATGCTGACACCACGTGTCCCAGAAATCTCACCTCATTAAGCCAGAACTCGCACTTACTGAACTTGGCATATAGATGATGGTCTCGGCAAGCGCCAAAAGCGATCCTCAAGTGATACTCATGCTCCCACTCTGATTGGGAGTAGATCAAGATGTCATCCACGAAGACTACGACAAATTGATCTAAATAGGGTTGGAATATCCTATGCATGAGATCCATGAATCTTCTTGGCGTATTAAAAACCGATCAAAGGGCATCACGAAGTAGCAAACTCAAAGTGCCCACTGCGCGTTCGCCATCTTAGGGATATCTATCTCACCCAACCCTTAGGCGTGGTAACCGGTGCGAAGGTCTATCTTAAGAGTAGACTCGCCTCTCTTTATTAAAACAAATCATCAATTCTCGTGATGGTCTTAGATTCTTGATCTGCTTCTGTTATTTGTCGATAATTAATGCCACGGTCGAGCAGTCTTGTCCTTAACTAATATTCAAAAATAGGCAGAAATTGCCCCATGGTGAAGTATAGTCTAATAGACACTGTCCAATAGCTCACCTTAAAGCTGGACTGCAGTTCCACCTGGCTTCAGCCGTGCCATCATCTTGAGTCATAGGATGGGTGAAGTGCAGTTGTGGCTTCGTCTTAGAGTCTACTGCCCTCTATGGAGGTAGTCCAGGTAGCTCATCTGGAAAAACATCCATACTTTCGCACCTTTCGAGGGTGATCTAAGTCTAGTCTCACCTCGTCCTCTGCGGGAATGGGCTCGCTAATGACCGCCAGTCCTTGACTTTGAACTGTATCTTTGTGCGGGGCAAAATGTCATCGCTTGTCCTCACGAGGAAATACCACAGTCGCAGATCCCAATGTGTGGCGGTAACCCTCTTGCGCTCCACACGATCGATGTGGCCTTGTAGTGTCGTGATCCATCCCGGGATGACATCGAGACTACGGCGTGTCCATAATCTCGGGTCCTTTGTGGTAGAGTCGAGATCTCAACTCACAACCACGACCATATCATCCCCTATTCTCGCCTAATCCTTAGGGAGAACTCTGTCTAGCGACTCCTTTAAGGTCTCGGCCTCGAGAAGCCCAGCTCTCTCTCATGGTGGTATCCCTGACCATGGGAATCCATCTTGTAGGCGAAGCCTGTGATCCTGGCCCAGATGGACAACTAGTCCATTCTGAATCTCCTCCTGGCCAAGTCGGTGGCCACGTGTCATCAATGATCAGGCGAGCTACGTGGATCTAGCCACATAGTCCATCACGGTCGTCGCTACTTGACTCTAGGAACTCCACAGGCCTTCGCATGCCTCGCAGTCTGGAAATGCCACCATGAACAGCTCACCGACTCCCTGTCATGTCATAACCTCTAAGTCTCTAGAAGTCCTAGCCCATCTCCACCATACATAGGCCTCGCCCTCTAGCTGGAATGCAGCTAACTGAAATCTGGTCGTATCGGAGGGTAGTCTCAAGTACCTCAGGTACGTTCTCGATCTGCGTAACCTGATAGTGCATACCATCGAGTCTCCTCCTGTGAATGTCGGATGATGTGCTCTAAACCTCTAGAGGCTACTCGGACCTCCCTGACTAACTGCTATGCTAGCACGTGCGATGCTTGGCCATTTCTGTCACCTGCGACCTCGACAAGGTCTGCTTATCAAATCTTGGTGGTGCCTAACCGGTATCTGTGGGCGCCTCTACGTCCTGCGTCATACACTAGCCATCTACACAATTAACATGAGTTGATCTCCAATGCAGTATCTCTAAGGCATCATGCGCCCAGGAACGTGTCATTACACATAAATCGGTGTATACATTGTCTTGCATTTACATGTAATCTGAAATGTCGATTATGCATTTAAAATATTGTTTCCATGAAATTTTATTTCGAAAATTTCATTTTTGAAATTTTTATTTTAATTTTGTCAAATTTTGTTTGATTTTATTTCATTTTATTTAATTTAATAAAAAAGTTTTAGAAAGATTTTGTGATGAGCAGTGTTCATGAGCCAGGGTTCCTGAAACAATGTCGAAAATTGACTCGAAGGCAATCTTGGGTGAAGCCAAGACCAAAACGGTGAGTGCACGAAATTTGGCTTCTTCGCCAACTAACACTCGACGCGAGCCTGCGGCGCCCATGCGCCGTATCGCGCTGCTTTCTGACCTGCCCGTCGAACATGCGCCTCCTTTGCTGCGCGCCTACTTGGCGCCTTGTGCTCCCTATGTGGCTCACGTGCCGTGCCATGCGCGCCGTGCGCCTGCTCGCCCGGCCTTTGTACTGCGCGCGGTGTAGTGGCTTTGGCGGCGTGTCGCGTACTGTGTCGCGACACGATCCTGGCAGCCTTCTTTGCCTCGATCCGCGATCTGAGAATTTGTATCGTGACACACCTCTACGATCATCATCTGTGATACAATCCACGCCTTGCCGGCTGTGATACAATATTTGTATTGCAACACACCTCAACAGCCTCTGCAATACAGTAAACTGTTTTGCAATACAGTTTTTCTTCCAACCCAACTACACACTCTTGCAATACAATCTATTGTATTGCAATACAACTTCCAGCCCTCAAGCCTTCCTCTTTGTAATACAAAAATGGTATTGCAATACAATTTTCCTCTGATTTTTTCGGCCTCTCTCTTGCAATACAATTGCTAGACTTGCAATACAAATTTTTTTTTTTTTTTTCACAATACAATTGGGCAGTAGCCCAAAAACGGTTTCTGCTCTACATTTTTTTTTCATTGTTTTTCTTTTCATTTGTTCCAGTTATTTCCAGCATCTGGAAAATAAAAAATAAATAAAAAATATACACACCTATTTTTTTTTCATTTTCCATAATACTCAAATAAATTTATAAAAATCTATTTTTCTCCATTTTCTTCAATTTTACAACTTGTAAAACCTTAGAAAATTATTTTCTTCACCTCATAACCAAATAAATTTATAAAATTTATTTTCTTTATTTTCTTTCGATTTTACCTTTGTAAAATTCAGTTACACTCATTTAGTGCAGCCAAATTATTAGGAATTTCCTCCAAAGCCTCTTTATATAACACTAACCTAGTATTTCAACCTCAAATTTATTAAAATTCGATTTCCTTATCCGATCATCCAATAAATTTATAAAAATTTATTTCATTTATTTCCTTGTTCCAGTTTACACACTGTAAACTCCAAAATTTGTTTCCCAACACCTATGTGCTATTTGCCTAAGCACACAAACATTCACATCATACATACAACATGGCATACACACCATCATACAATAATTCATCAAATCAGACAAAACACATCGAGCCACATGCAAAATACGGTGTCTAGTCTTGTCATGGCGATTTCCTAGGTAATCTCATACCTAAACTCAACATCGAACCACACAAAGTGGTGATGTTCTTACACGACTATGGCCTAAGCCCAAGCCCTCATTCTCTAGGTTTTCATATACCTATACTCTACATCAAACCACCCAAGTGGTGATATGGCTGCAAACTGAGCTCTAGGTAATTCGTATACCTAAGCTCGATGCAGGCGCGACGCCCCCGAAACCGAAGTCCGTTGACTACCCGTCAACCTGCGGAATACTAGTGAATGTCGGGTGACTGGGCATTTTCCATAGCATCCGGGCGAGTCTCCTTTAATACGTGGGCTCTACCCAATCTGATACTGTATAAACTGTCCCAAGCAGTCCCGATATATCATCACAGGTAAACGCCCTTGGGCCCGTAACGGTACTCACTTGATATCTTGCCAAACATACCAACTATGTCCAATAGTTCTAAAGTTAATAATTTACTCTTATACAACACATATATCAAAATTAGGGGAATTCTAATACTGTATAAAATCATCAAAGCCACGACGGAGCTTTTCACAACCTTAGTCTCTGGAATGAGCGTCCCCTACGCACGCTCCTGTGCACGGCAAATAATATCCTCGACGAGGTGCGCTAATGCTTTCGATGAATTGAGATCACCTAAGTGGGCTACTCTCCACCTAAGTGCGGTCTTGATGCTCCGAAATAAATCATTCAAGTAAATCGCGACCTGCGGATATCTGTTATCATTCACAGGTCTAGACCTGTAAGCTCGTCATAGATTTATTTTGAACGATTGGACGACTCGATAGTATCAGTGATCAGATCCCAGGCATTAGTGATATTATTTGTGTTCTCAGATGTATAAATTAGATCGTTCTAAGTTCAATGCACCTAGTTTGGACTACCCTTCGATAAATTAACATTTTTAGACAGCCCTCCCGAAGACCATTTTCTCTAGACTCATCACATGCACTCACTCCTATAGTCACAAGATTGTTCTAGTGCATATGGAATACATATATGGCAATTCCAATACGATCCCAAATTCACATCATAATATATAAACATGCATATATTTACAAAACATTCAATTCACACAATCATGTCATGTAAATTCTCATTTCATACATCAAAATTAGCTCACTTGGGCTAATGATCAAACACGAGCAGTTCAACTTAAATCACTCGATCAAACACATTTTCACACAAAAATATACTTTATGAACACTGTTTCGAGAACAGTAAAACCCTCGGTTACTGTTCCTTTCAAAGCACAATTCATCGGTTCACTTTGTGAACGCATTTCAGCCATTCCAGCTCTGTCAAACCAATACATGATTTAATGCAAATTTCAAGTTTAACAACCCAAATCAGCGTGGTAGTCACGGTACACTTCTGGTGTTCAAAATTATATCAATTCGGTCCCAAGGTTTGGGATCGATCAAAAGCGACTGCGGCCTCATTCGGCTCAAACATTTACAATGTTCTTAAGCAAAGTAAAAGCATAAGTGGAAGAAACCCCCTACCTCTCAAAAATTTGTGAAACTCCTTCATCCATTTATGGTGGCCACTCAAACGTAAACTGACTTTCCTTCTTCGGTAAGAATCTTTGCTTAGACGGTCGGATGCGTATTTCTAGAGAGACTCTCTCACTAAAATTTCTCCATGTTTGGCCACTGCATCTCCTCCCTCAAATTCACGTTTTTTGCTCCTTTTAGTCAATTTGAAGATGAATCTTATTTATTTGTCTTTTCTTAACATTTCCAAAGCCAACATTTATATCCTTCTTATCATAGTTTTGACATTCGGCACTATCACGGCGATCCATTTCATCATTTCTCTACTCATACCACTTATGGCATGAGTACTTGTTATATGTGAATTCGTCATCGAAAATCATTTCTGACACCGAATCGCGATGCCTCAAAAAAGCGTGCCAGCTCAGGCGTAAGATTCAACGAAATTTTGAGTGCTAGTTAGATTTGCGAGGCGATTCTTGATTGCAATCCGTTTCATCATCAGGGATCTATAGAATAAATTTACGTATTTTTAACCGAAGTACGATTTTCCTTTTCTAAATTGGAATTTCTGGCCATCCATCCATACTCACCCAAAATGTATATTTTATTGAAAATAAGTTAATTTACAATTTGTTTTGATTAAAATTATCCGTGAATCCTTTTACCCAAATTTTAAAAATACACTGCTCTGGGCTTTATATGACCATTCTTCGTCCCTAAGACCTCGGATCGTCCCATCCCGGAGTGAACCTTGGTCACACGAATAATTTTTTTCCCTCCATAGGGTGAGCAAAGAAGCCCGAGTAGTGGAATTATCCTACAGGTTTTCTTAACCTAAGTGCTCATGTAATGGCAAACCAAACATTCAAGCAAAACATATATGTTCCTACTCGAATGTCTACATGAAATTGATGAGAATGTGACTCACCCTTTCCCACTTCTGCCCTCACTGACTCCCTCACGCATGCCTAAGCGAGTGTGAGGACTTTGAATTTTCAAACAAAAAGTTTTCTTTCTTGAAAACATAATACCGAGTTTCGGTAAAATCTATTGGACAACCCTTCGAGGTGAATTGCTGGATAACTCTCTGAAATAGTAATGGGTCTTCCTCCAAAATGAACTGTTAGACAACTCTCCAAGGCAATTCTTCGGAAAATCTTCCTTTGAAATCCATTTAGCAACCACGTTTTTTTCATGTCATGTACTCACACCTATTATTCTAGGTTATCCTAGTGCATATGAAATGCAATATGCCATTTCACAAAAATTCATGTTAATATATTAAGCATGGATATACTAACGGGAATTTATCCATAATCATCATATTTATTCATTCACATACATAAGCGATAACATAAATTTGCTCACATGGGCTAATATAAATCAGTATTAGTCTTGGGATTTTATATAGCATCACACAAATAACATAACATGTTATTCAATCAAAAATAACATATTCCTCAGGCCACACACACCAGCATTACGATCGGTTCGGAATTTGTGAGAAACCACTATAGGGATTTCTTCCTCAATCGAATCTTTTGGAACCAAAAATACGGCCCGTCGGACCTCGAATATCCACATCCATTCAGAAATGGCTCTTGCTTGAAGAATAAAACAAGTAAGGGAAAACCCCCACCTTTTGAAGTTTGTCGAAACTCCACAAAACTGGTACCCATGCGTAGCTCTTCGATTAGGGATCAGCACCTCTAGTCTCGTAGGGGTTCGACCCGGACCGGATCCATAGGAAGAGATTTAGAAAGAAGTGAGGCTTCTCGCTCTGAAACTCTCATACTTTACTCTTTCTCTTTTCTTCTATACATTTTCCTCTCTTTTCCCCCATCCAAACGGTTGGGTCAAGTTGGGGTCAAGAGACTTGTCCTCTTATTGCCACATGTCAACCTCTCATTGGTTGACTTGGATTTCCTTATCTACTTATCAGTCTAACATGGATTTCTCCTCGATGGCATGATGCCATGTGTCTCATGGCGCCACTTAGATCATTGTTTGACCCATTACGCGGGACATGGCACCTCAGGAGCCACTCATAAGAGTACCCTGATATCGCTCATAAATGCGCCGAAGCGTGAAATTCATTTGTCTCGGAATTCAGCAAAGTCGGCGTGTGACTAGATTTTGCAAGACCATTCCAACGGTGAAGTCCGTTTAGTCATATGAGATCTAGAAAAATTCCATATTTTGGCTGAAATTACTATTTTACCCTTTTTCAAAAAATTAGAATTTTCTAGGGTCTTAAAAAGGGTGTCGAAGGATGTTGAAGGGTATGGAAGGATATGGAAGGGTGTGTAAGGGTGTGAAAGGATGTGGAAGACTATGGAATGTGGGAGAGTGATCTAGAGTCTTCCATAGTAGTTTTTTAAATACTTGTACATACTAGGATGTCGTAATATGATTCAAAGTGTGATATCATTAATAAAAAATTAAAATGTCCCAATATTTAAATAAAATTTTAATGAAAAAATAAATGAAATTATATAAATTTCAATATATAATTACAAATTTTGAGAATGAATGTGTTTTCAAAAGAAACTATAGTTTATAAGGCATGCCTTATTCAGTAAGGCACATGCATGTATTTAGTGGAGAAGCCAAATTTTTTATTTAGGAGGGGCATAATTTAGTAGTAAATAAAATAATGTTTAATAATATATAAATATTTTTTGGAGGAAATATAAGATTTATTATACATGAAACTCTATAATATTAATAAATATGAATAAAAGTAAAAGTAAAAAAAATACAATTGATTAAGAATGTATTTGTTCCAATTCATGAGCACTGTTATTGACATACCCCCACCCCTCTTGCGGCGGTGCTTCTCACCCCCATAGAACCCTAAATTTCATTACTTCGATGACTATAAAATCCTGTGAAGCGAAGCGAGTGTTGCTTCTTTGGCTTGTATGAAATTTTTTCTTTTCTAAACTTGTGATTTTATAAAATTCCGGCATAGCAGTGCCTCTGGTTTTATATCCCAAAGCCTGTATATCGAGTTTGCACTTTAAACATGGCAATAACAACACTTGTAAAAAAAGCCTCGAGACTCATCGCATTTTAAAGTAACCCAGCTATGTACATCACATGCCATAGTTGTGCAAGTTCAAGTATTTTCTTACAAAAGTTAGTTAATACAACACTTATACTAGAAGTCAGGAGAATCCTAATATGTCCCAACGTCCGGTGTGCTTGTATCTAGAAAATAGTTTTTAAAACATGAAAATAATGAGCTAAACGAGCTCCGTGAGTGTATGCTTTATAAAATGCTTGCTTTTTCTGAAAATATCTCAAAACTATAAAACTATCTTTTACAAGACATTTTCAAGAAAACCTTACTTGCTTTGCTATAAAAGTTCCTCCAACTTTCATAAAATTGCTGCTTGCTTTGCTTTAAAAGTTTCTAAAACTTTTCATAAAACTACTTGCTTGCTTTGAAAGTTTCTAAAAACTTTTCATAAAATGCTTGCTTGCTTATCAGTGGTTGATTTTAAAACTGTATGAAAAATGCTTATAAATCAAGATCAACCATTGGAGGCCTTTCTTACTTGCTATACCTTAGTAAACATGGGAAACCTGGGCCTCGACTGTGCCGACGGAAGGACCTTGTGTTCACATCACCTTTTCCGATAAATATGGTGGAAAGACCTGGGTATACTGCGTCACCATACTCTAGCTCTTACTAATACATATACCCCGATGCGTGTCCGCGACTCATACAATATCATGTCGTGAGCTAAGTTTAGACCATGAAAATATAAAATGCAATGCAATCATGTCATAACTTCACTGTGCACGTACAGAATACCTCTGACCGGTATGTTTTCTTAAACTAGGGATTTTCTTAAGGTCTGATTTATAAAAATATAATTTTTGCTTGCTTGCTTGAAATATGGTTTAACACTTTAAAACCATTGCTTGCTTGAAATATGGTTTAATACTTTAAAACCATTACTTGCTTGAAATATGGTTTAATAATTTAAAATCATAACATACCAGCGTAAAACAATTTATAAACAATACACTAGTATTTAAAAATAGAGTTTAGAACACTCATTTTTGGATTCTGAAGTGAGCCACGACTTCACAATTTCTCCGCCTCAGCTATTACCACACCGTCATTACTGACAAATAATTTGCACACTTAGTGCTACAATTAAATTTTTTCACAGGCATATGGCTAGATTATAGACTTAAGGGACTTTCCATAGAGTCTAAAAACACCCGAAAACATTTCTAAAAATTATGTCCGGACTATCCAAATACAATCCTGAAATTTCAACGACCGTCGGAGGTCGGCGGATTATCTGCGATTCGAAATTTCTAAAAATTCCTAAACTCAGTCCAAAAATTTTGGGACTGAAATTTACGCATCTCATGGCTTCTAAGAAAATTTCAAGCCATTACATAGCCTTTAGGCTATAAATAACACAAGTAGGAAAATTCTCTACCTCTTGGAGTTTGACGAAACGCTAAGCTTTGGGCCTTACGTAGCTCGTCCGTGGAACCAATTTTGTCTTCTGCTGCGCGAAACCTACGGTCTGATTTCCATAGATCTTAGAGATAAGCGAAGAGAAAAAAAAAATCTCTCTCTCCTCCTTTCTCACGCACTCCCTCTATTCAAACGTCCCCCTTTGACTTTTTTTATTTTTTATTATTTTCTATTCTTCTTCTTCTTCTTCTTCTTATTATTTGTATACAAAGCTCATATTGCCTTATTCGAGTCCATTTCTACCTCGAAAATTTTTATTTCTTTCCAATTCAATTTAATTTAAATGAACTTAACTCCAGTTATTTCCTGACTCTTGATATTCTCGTAAAATCTAGATCCTTGATCATTGGAACATATCAAAATCATAAAATATTGATTGTCTCATAATTCGATTAGAGCTTTTATGGGTCACTAGATTTTATGGGAGACGAATTTAACAACATGATCTATTTGTCATTCGAGATCTAGAAAATTTTCTAGACTTCACTGAACCATTATGTGATTTTATTATTATCTTTGAAATTCCATAATTTGTACTTTCACCCTCCACTTTCCTTAATTGAAAAAGTGCCACAATGCTTTGAAAACTTTACAATTTCATCCTTAAAAACAACTTTCAAAAATACTACTATGACGCTCAAATAATTAAGAAAGCCCTTGGTGCACATATGCGACCCTACGGTTACACATACCGTACACCCTCTCGGGACGAGGCATTACAGTTATGATCATAAATTTATACTCGATATATCCATTTAATATAAATACAAACTATATAACAAGAATAAAAATACATTTCATTCAAATTTCTATAATAAATTCTCATGATATTAATTTATATGAATAAAAATACAAAATATCAATATAAATTTGTAACATATTCCAATGTATTCATTAATCATAATATTTATCATAACATATTTGAAAATATTATTAACTAAGAATATAAGTTTAATGAAGCACTAACAGAAAATTTTGTTCTTCAATAAGAAAGTTAAATTTACATATAATTTAACATTATTAATAATAAATTTTAAAATGAATAAAATATAGATTTATCATTTATTCATTTGATGTTTAGGCCATGATAAAACATGATTTCTATTGTTAGGAAATATACATATATTCTATCATACCAATGTAAACGAAGAAAATCAGTATATTGAAAAAGAACTAAGATTTATTTCAACTTTCTATTTGTGTCGATCTTGTTACAAATGTGGAGTAAGAGCAAGTTCACATTTTTACATGTGCCTGCATAGCTTTAGGCCAACACATTCTTGATATGTTCTTATATACTCATTTTGTCAATCAAAGCTCTATGGGAGGCTTGAATTTCTTATACAAGCGAGGGGCCCAACCAGGATTCTCTCTTTGCATCCTCACTACTTTTACCACATTAAACCTTAATTATCATCTAGTTTCTTGGAGCCCGATCAAATAAATGTGTATAGATTTGTAATCCACAAACTGGTTTCACATTCCATAAGCATCGAGCCACCTTGGTATAGAAACCAATAAAAGGCTCGGGAGGTAGGATTTCACCAAACCATGGAACTTCCTTATCATTCTCATTCCATGGATTTGTCGCCATGGTCATGGTATTGAAAATAAGTAAAAAGGCCACCATCATTCTTTGGAGATCACATACGCTAGCCTCATGCATCTTTCCAATTATTTCAACTCAATATTCTCTTCCTTAATTGTTTCTTAGAATGACTTGAGAATAGATGTGGAGGTAGTGCAATATATTCATTCATATGTATACACATGCATATATATATATATACAAAGAGAGGTGAGGAAAGGTGAAATATTGCTCTTTATGTTATTAATTGCATTTATTTAGCAAATGGAAGTTTATTTTAATTTTTTTTAATGTAGATAGTAAATGAGAAACCGTTTTTTTAATAGATAGATAGTAATTGAGAAACGTTATGATGATAAAAAAAAAAAAATATAGTGTTTAATGCACTTTCAAAAGTTTCATATTTTACATTATTTTTATGGAATATTCTTTTGGAATAATTATACTTACATTGTAAATGCTATTAACAATCTTTTTTTATTGTACTAAGCTTACAACCTTTTAATTGTACAATACTAAAAGATTAATTATCAAAAATATGATCTATATTGGGAATTGACAACAACTTTACCAAATCATATTATCACAGTTGTAACATGCCCTAAAGTAAGAAAGTGTGTGGGTTTTTTCATTTCTTTGTTTGTCTCTACTTTTTTCGTTTTCTCCTTTTGCCAATTCCAATAGCAAGTTGAAACTCTCTTTTATTATCTCTTTAATGACCTGAGCAGGTTTAATTCCTGATATTGATATTTCTTTTTGTAAGAATCTTTTTGTGTATTCTCTAGTTATGGTTTTTGGGGTGGTAGGGTAGAGAATACTTGAAAGGTTGGAAGATTAATCATTCTTTCTCTATTGAATCACATAAGGTATAAATAATACAAATGAATCAAATGAACAATGTGACTAACCTAAACTAGGTATAGACAAATCCTAGAATCAATTTAAATCTAAATATTACAAATTGGTAATTATAGGGTATACACTAATTAGACTTTACTTATTTTGATGTGGATCTACGATTCTGGCCTGCCCTTACCCAGAGTTAGACTGCGAGATGAGAGACCAATTTTGAGTAGTAACTGATGAAAACGGGTGCTGGGTAGAGGTTTGGTGAGAGCGTCTGCAAGCTAATCTGCGGAAGCAACATGGGTAACATGAAGATGGCCATTCTGACCTTGTTCGCGAATGAAGTGGTAGTCAAGTGCAACATGTTTCATACATGAGTGGAACACCGGGTTTTAGCAGAGGTTGGTTGCCTGGAGCGTGTCTAATAGTGGCGGTGCACGAGTAATGGAGAGACCAAGCTCGTCGAGTAGATTGTATACCCAACAGAGCTCATAGTAGTGGCAGAGACAGATCGGTATTCGACTATAGTAGAGGACCGAGAAATTGTGCGTTGTTTCTTATAACTCAAAGAGATTAGATTGCGACCGAGGTAGAGAATGAAGGCGCTGGTAGAGGTAAAATAATCCTTATTGCAGGCCTAGTCGGCATCCGAGTAGGCATGTAATTGAAGTGGTGATTGGCGATCGAGAAGAATCCCATGATCAAAGTGCCACATAAATAGTGGAGAATACGATTTACAACAGTCCAATGGTCACTGGTCGGGTGATGCGTGTACTGAGAAAGCTTATTGACCCATGTGATGTCTAGTCGGGTCAGTGATAAAGTACAAAGGCTATACGACAGTAGTGCGAAACAAAGAAGAGATTGTGGGTGTGTGGTTGGAAGAGACCGATGTAGGAGAGAGGTCGACGGTGGGGTGGAGGATTGGCGAGCATATCATTGCGACTTGGGGAAGGAATTTGACAATATACTCGAGTTTAGGAAAGGATCAGGCCAAAGCGGATGGGAAGATTCAACACTAAGGATATAAATTAGGGGACCTAGATCCTTGAGAGAAAACTGAGTAAGAGAGCAAGGTGATAAAGTGCTAAATAGTTGATGGATTGTTTCATGTGATGATAATGTCATCAAACTACACTAGTAGATAAATGGTAACCGTAGTGTGAGAAAGGAACAAAAACAATTGTGGATTGTGAGAAAGGTAATGTAACACCTCGTCCCGAGAGAGTGTACATTACATGATCTTTATGAGGGTGTATAAGAATACAAGTGTCCTGCTTTGTAGTATTTTGGAGACTAAAGTAGGAAATGAGAAGTTTATGGAACCCGAATTTGTGGTATTAAACGAGGTACAATGGTCATGCAAAAGAAAGGATATATAGAATTATACTCAAGTGAGATGGGCCACAATACAATTAAAACAGGGTTACATTCAAAATTTAAGAGATGAGGATTTAAATTGCAATTAATGAAAGTGATATTTTGCAGAAAGCAAGCCAAAATAAACCAAAATGTCATTTTGGTCTCGAAAGGATTAGGGTTCTTGGTTTTGAGAAGAGAAGGAGAGGCCAAGAGCAAGAGGGAGATAAGGAAGAAGAAGGAAGGGAGAGAAGATCAGTAAAGTCTTATTTTGGGTTTTGATTTGGAATCAGGTTTTGGTATGGAGATTAGTTCTCATTTTGGTCTGGGTTTTGTGCAAGCATCCATGAAGCACTTTGAATTGGGGTTATGATGGCCCAGATTGATGTAAAACATGGAATCATCAAAATTGTGGTTTTAAAAGAATTGGTGGACCTAGGACGGTTCTTGGATTTCCACCTAGGTTTGGCGTTTTGAGGTTCCAAAGCACCCGATTCCGATGTTGTGTGGAGTTGTTTTAGATGATTCGAGTTGGTTTTGGGGGTATTATGATTATCAGAAGATGTATGGGTGGATGGCATCAAAGTGGAAAAATAACAAAATGCGGAGCCAAAATATGGAAGGTGTGCGGTACATGAGCAGTAGTGTACGGTACACCCACCAAGCTGTCTACCGGTACATGAGCGGTGGTGTCTTAGGTACACCTGTTCTAGTTTCTGTTTTGATGATTTTCATATTTTGGCCATAAATTGCTCATTTCTTATCCAATTTGGTGATTAGTGTGATCAAAATGAGCTTGAGAAGGCCAAGCCTAATAATAGAATGTCAAATTCTAGTCTGAGTGGCTCACAAAGTTCACTCAAGAAATTGGGACCATATTAGAAAAATTCTGATTCAACTTTGGACATAGAGTAGTCGGGTTGTTTCGAGATATTAACTTGATTCGGTGCTCGAATTAGGTGATTCAGTTGGAATAGAACCCTTAGAACCTTAGCTTTAAAGAGTATAAAGAGTGTGACTAATTACAAGAGTACGTTAAGTTATGCGATTAATATGCGTCGTATTCGTTTGAGTTGTAGGTTAAAGTAAAGCGGGATAAGGCAGACGGTGCTCAAGTTAAGCAAGCAAGAGGTGAGTGTCCTATTTCGTTTTCCAATTACTGATGTATTATTGTAATTATTACAAACTGTTTATACTGGTATTCCATGGTTTTGAATGCAAACCATTTTCAAGAAGCAAGCAATGAGATAAAAGCAAGCAAATGGTTTAAGTTAAACCATTTTGAAAAAAGCAAGCATTAGTTTAAATTGTAAAACCATAACTAAAAACTAAAGCAAGCAAAGTAAGTAAGCGGTTTTGAATAAATTAGAAACCATTTTCAAGCAGTAAATGTTTTGAATACTTAAACCATTTTCATTAAGCAAGCAAATAAGCAAATGGTTTTGAATAATTAAACCATTTTTCAAAGCAGCCAGCGAAGCAAAAATGGTTTTAAATTCTATAAAAACCATTTTACAAAGAAAACAAGCGAGCAAGCAAGCAAGAATATTTGCGAAGCGAGGCCTTCCTAGTTCTAAGCAAGCAAGCTAGGTCGAGGAGGTATTAAAATGCGTGCCGCGATTGGTGTTAGGATCTCATACGTATTTGGCTTTGCACGGTCGACAAACTTAGGACGCCATATGCATTAAAGGAGGCCAGGTAGCGCGTGCGAGTATAGGTTATGAGCTCTAACTAAGTATGGTGGCGGCGACACGGTCAATTCCACCATATTCACTTAGGAAGGTGGCGGACACGAGGTCCTTCCACCCAGGCACGGTTAAGCACGAGGTTCATGTTCACTAGGGTACATTAAGCAAAAATAGGCCTCCATTGGTTGATGTTTTATAAGCATGATATACTATTTTGAAAAATCAACCATTGGTTCGAGTCCTTGGGGCTTAGGAGAGTTTTAAAGCAAACGGTTGAGCTCAGGCTCCGTTTAGATTTCAAAACGATCGGTTGAGCCAAGCTCCCGTGGGATTTTGTTTTCAAAGCATGCGGTTGAGCCCAGGCTCTCGTTTTTATGAAAAAGTTTTGAGAAACTTTTAAAGCAATGATTTGTGAAAGGTTTTAAGAAACTTTTCAAACAAGATAAAGCAAGTAGAAAGAAAATTAGCAGAAGTTTTATAAACTTCCAAGCAAGCCAAAGCAATAAGAGTTTTACAAGCTTTTAAAGAAAAGCCAAAACAAAGCAAGCAAGTCTGAAAGCAAGCGAAGCAAAGAAAAGTTTTAGAAACTTTTAAAGCGAGCAAAGCAAAGTAAAGTTTACGGAAAATAATTGTAAAAAGAAAAGTTTCACGATTTTGAGATGTTTTAGGAAGCAAAACAATTTGTAAGCATACACTCAGGCTCGTTTAGCTCATTATTTTGTATTTTAAAAACTATTTTCAGTGCAGTGCGCAAGGCTATTTGGAACACAATAGGATTGTCACGACTTGTCGGTATAAAGTGTTTGTGTATTAGTAATATTTTGTAAAGAACATACTTTGAATTTGTATATGGAACATATGTATGTACATAGTTTAGTATGATGAGAATGTGTTAATTATCTTTGGTTGCCATGTTTGGATATGAGATAAATTGAATGTATACGAGTTTGGATTAGACTATGTGCGTAGTCATCTTCTTAGAAGTTTTTTTCATTTGCTAAGATTTTACCAAATCCTAAGTTAGATAAATAAAAGAAAAATTTTTATCACGAGGTTTGGGCAAGCGTGCGGCCGCTTCACCGGGGATGTCTAGTCGTTAGAGAGTAGCGGTTGGGGATTTCTATGGGTCGTGGCACGCCGTTGGAAGGGTGGGGTGTGTCAACATGGTATCAGAGCATAAGTATTGACAACCATGCATGTTTAAGTTCAAAGTACATACATATGAAGTGATTCAAAGTATTAAATAGTTGATTTTGGTAAATACAGCACTATGTCAGGAAGAGGACGTAGAGGTCGTCCTAGGAGAGTTATTCCAGCAGTGTCTGAGCGTCCTACAGTACCTGAGAGGGATGAGCACGTAGTAGGTTCCACCACCGCATCTATGAATCAGCCTCTGATGGCAGTCGGTGGACCATCTGCGCCGCCCCGAGAAGGTGCTCAAGTGCGGAAATTTGTTCTGAAGGTAAAGGCAAATTAGCACGGATTGCATAGATGGTAGCAATAGCGACCGTCGGCGGTCATGACCTCCACCGCACCTAAGAGAGGTTATAGAAGAGGCAGGTCGATAGAGAGTCTGGCTGGGCGCGACCGCCTGCAGTAGTGGTGATCGAGCTGGCTGGTTGTGGCTGGGCGGGTAAGCGAATTTATGGAGTTATGGGGGCACGGATGAGTAAAGGGTCTTGTTTTCAGTTTTGATGGAAGGCAGGCTCAAGGGTGGTGGGATGCACGTGAAAGAAGGTATCGATGGAATAGCATGGGATCAATTTCAACAGAATTCGACCAATTCTTTCCTCGAGTCATAAGGATTCAAGTGAGGTTGCTTCAAGTTAGAGCAGAAGACCATGTCAATGTCAGAGTATGAGAAGAGTTCTTGAGCTAGTTAGATTGGTTCCATACATTCAAGCGGATGAAGTCACAGTGCAAGAGGTTTTTATCGGGACTCGACCTTGGATCAGAGTGCATTTGCTCAGGTGGTCCCATAATAGATTTGGGGACTTGGTAGAAGCTGGCTGAGTTAAGCGAGTACTACGGCTATGTATCGGAGTAGAGCGAAAAGTAAGAGTAAGAGGAGTGCACGAGGCCGCGTCCCGTAAGCTTCGGGGGCGATGTGTGAAAAGCGAGGAGCAAAGGTTATGAGGCGGTGCGTTCGAGGGCTTTCTCTAGTCGAGGGATCGATGAGGCCCCGATTGCTAGCAGTGGCACGGTATTCCTCCCAGTTTGTCATATGTGTTCGAGCGACACCATGGGAGTGCGGGGAAATTGAGTCTGGGTGTTTCAACGTGGCGGGAGAGGCCCATTTGTGAAGTGTCCTCAAGCGATTGGTGTGAGACATCGATGTGATCTAGCTACCCGATTACCGAGGAGATGAGCACCTGGTCGGCGGGAGGAGTTTCCCGAGGCGGAAGGGGCGACCACGGTAGCGGTAGAGGTAGTCGTGGTAAGAAGTGAGGCGGTGCCCCGGGGGGATGCAGACCAGCCCGCCAGCGCTCGGGCGGAGTATATCGCGTGACTCGGCAAGATGCGGTCTTAGCTCCGTGTGGTCACGGATATTATTTCTATCCTTGATCATGATGCATATACCTTAGTAGACTGGGAGGCTGCACGCATTCATTTGCATCAAGCCATTCTTGGTCGTTCCGGATAGAGACCCGGCCGTTAGAGGTCGTATGAGTTTCCCTTCCCGGTGGAGATCCGTTGCTCGCGGACGAAGCCCGATGAGAGATAGTAGAGTTATGATTGAGGGCGGGAGTTCAGCGGATCTTGTAGCCTTAGATATGGGGACTTTGATGTGGTTTCTCGATATGGATTAGTTGTCGCCATAGAACCCACGTTAGATTGTTATAAAAGGAGTAAAGTTAGATAGGCGGGAAATTGGAGGTAAGTTCGGAGATTACGTGAGAGTTATCTTCTGTATGATTTCCGCCATGGCAGCCTGAGAGAATGTTACGTAAAGGTTATCGGGGTTACCTAAAAACTTATGTGGTGGAGATAGGGAATGGGGGACTATATTGGATGAGATTCCGGTTGTTAGAGAGTTCCCGGTGTGTTCAGGATGATGTGCGAGTTACCTCCGGAGAGAGGTGGGATTCATCATTGATTTGATCGGGGGTGAGCTCATTTCCATTCCTCCTTATAGGATGGCTCCTGCCGAGTTGAGGCTTAAGGCTTTCGGTTAAGAATTGTTAAGTAAGGGATTCATTAGACGAGTATATCCCAGTAGGAGCTCGATTCTCTTCATGAAAAGAAAGATGGGAGTTTGGAAGTTGTGTATAGATTACGAGCAGTTAAGCGGAGTTACCATCATGTCGGTATCCACTCTCCATAGAATTGATGAGTTATTTGATCAACTCGGGATCTCAGTATACTCCAGATAGACTTGAGGTCGGGGTATCATCGAGTTGAGAGTGCGGGGAAGTGATGTACCTAAGGCTGGATTCGGGATACGCTACGGGCATTATGAGTTTTTTGGTGATGCCATTTGGTTTGACTAATGCTCGTAGCGTTTATGGATTTGATGAGCCAGGAATTATTCCAGCCGTGTTGGATAGGTTCATCATAGTTTTATTGATGATATTCTAGTGTATTCGGGGTAGTTGGAGGAACACTTTCGGAGCACCCGGGATTGTGTGCGGACCGCAGGGAAAGGCCGGTTGTATGCGAGTTGAGCAAGTGTCAGTTTTGGCTCGACAAGGTGGCATTCCTAGGTCATGTGATTTCAGCTGATGGTGTGAGTGTGGATCCCCAGAAAATAGAAGCAGTGGTAAATTGGAAACCACCAGAAGTGTGTCGAAGTCAGGAGCTTCCTTGGTTTGGTACTATAGGAAGGTTGTTGAGGGGTTCTCGGGATAAGCATTGCCAACCAAGGTGACAAGGAAAGATGTTAAAGTATATTTGGGTAGATGCACATCGACAAAGTTTTGAGGAGTTGAAGGCAGTTGACTTGGCTCGAGTTTAAGCGCGATGGAAGATGGCTTTGTGTGATTTATATGAAGTGATGCTTCGAGCCAGCCTTGGTTGTGTTTGATGCGGAATGAGGGTGATTGCATATGCCTCTGGAAACGGCTAAAGCATGAGGAAAATTATCCCTACACACGAATTAGAAACTACGCGGTCGTGTTTATGAAATATGGAGACATTACTTATATGGTGTTCCTTGTAGGATCTTCTGAGATCCTTAAAAAGTCTTCAATATATTTCACGAGTTAAACACAGAGGCGAAAGATGGCTTGAGTTGATTGGGACTACGAGTGTACTTCTCAGTACCATCCGGGAAAAGCTAATGTAGTAAGCGGATGCCTTGAGTAGGCGACCAAAGAGTTCTTTGTCTCACATGAGATCAGGTTATCTGCCATTATTGGTGGATCTGAGAACATTAGGGGTGATATTGGAGATTGAGGATTCAGGAGCCTTGTTGGCCACGTTTCATGTTAGACCACTCCTGGTGGATCAGATTCTAGCAAGGCAGTCGCAGGATCCACATATGAGTAAGCTTAAGGAAGAGATAGAAAAAGGAAAGAAAGCAGAGTTTCAGATTAGGGATGATGGCATGATAATGAAGATTCGGAGAATGTGTGCGGAGTATGGCGGCGAAAAGAGACATTATGGAATAAGCACATTCATCTGCATATGCTATCATCGAGGTGAGTACCGAAGATGTCGCAGAGACTTTGAAAGAACATTACTAGTGGAATGGGATGAAAGAGATTCTGAGGATTTCGTTTCTAGGTGCCTAACACATGTCGGCGGTGAAAGCGAGGCATGGCCATGGGGAAGATACAGTTACTCCACATCCCGGTATGGAAATGGGGAGAGATACTATGGATTTTGTGACGGAGTCTTCGCGGACTCGAAGCGACATGATGCAATATGGGTGATAGTTGATCGTCTGACGAAGTCTGCTCATTTCCTACCAGTTAATGTTGAGGATTCTTTAGAAAAGTTGGCCAAATTGTATGTAGATGAGATAGTGAGACTTCATGGGGTTCCAGTTTCGATAGTTTCAGATCGAGACCCCCCGGAGTTCACATCCGGGTTTGGCTGGTTACAAGCGGCGTTAGGTACTACTTTACACTTGGCCTGACATTTCATCCTCGAGACGGATGGCCGGTCGGAGGAGAGAACTATTCGGGCGTTAGAGGATATCTTTGAGAGCTTGTATGATGGAAATTCAAAGGAGTTGGGATACTCACTTAACAGCAATGGAATTTCCTGTAACAATATTTATCAAGCCCCGGTATAGATATGGCTCCATTTGAGACGTGTATGGTAGGAAATATGAGAACTCCACTATCTTTGGGATGAGGTTGGTGAAAGGGACTAGTAGGCCTGAACTGAGTACGGATCACTTGAAAGTGAAAGTTGTTCGTGATAACTTGAAGATAGCAAGAGATAGACAGAAAAGTTATGCGGACAATCGTCGTAGAGACTTGCAGTTCGAGATAGGTGACGGGTCTTTTTGAAGATTTCCCCTTGGAAGGGTGTTTTGAGATCTGGGAAACGAGGCAAGCAGTCAGGGTATGTTGGACCTTATGAGATTGTGAGCAAGGTGGGGCTAGTAGCTTACAAGTTGAAGTTAGCCCCAGAGTTATCAAAGGATTCGCAATCATTCCATGTGTCGATGTTGAGAAATAAATCCGGGATCCTTCACATGTATTGAGAGCAACCAATGCGATTAAAGGAGGGTGACTTATGAGGAGATACTGTGCGATTGTAGATCGTAAGGAACAGGTGTTGAGAAGCAAAGTGATCCCATTAGTTAAAGTACTATGGAAGAATCATGAGAGGGAGGCAGGCGCAGGGCCCAGGAGGCTCGAGATGTCATCGGTACCACCAATTATTTTCTTAATGAATTATGTTCCTTTCCTTTCTTTTGGAGTTTAGTTTATTCATTTCGAGGGCCCAGAAATGTCCTAAGGAGGAGGATTTTGTAACACCCAGATCCAGAAGTGTCGATGCATCAATCTTTTGTGAGGTGTATAAGAGTACCAAGTGTCACACTATAGTATTTTGGAGACTAAAGTAGGAAATGAAAGTTTATGGAACCCGGAATTTGTGGTATTAAACCAAGGGTACAATGGTCATTAAGCAAAAGGATATGGAAATTATACTCAAGTAGAGATGGGCCACAATACAATTAAAACAAGTTACAATTACAAAATTTAAGAGATGAGGTTTTAAATTGCAATTAATGGAAAGTGATATTTTAAAGGAGGAAAGCAAAAGCCAAAATAAAACCAAAATGTCATTTTGGTCTCCAAAAGGTTAGGGTTCACGGTTTTGAGAAGAGAAGGAGAGAGCCAAGAGCAAGAGGGAGATAAGGAAGAAGAAGGAAGAAGAAGGAAGAGGAGAAGAAGATCAAGGTAAGGAATCCTTATTTTCGAGTTTTGATTTGAATCCCTAAGGTTTTGGTATGGAGATTAGTTCTCCTTTAGTCTAGGTTTATTACAAACATCACATAAACCTTTGGTGTTAAGGGTTATGAGTAAAACCCCAATTGATGTAAAAGAAACATGGAATCATCAAAATTATGTGGTTTTAAAAAGAATTGGTGGACCTAGGTTGAGTTCTTGGATTTCCACCTAAGGTTTTGTGTTTTGAGGTTCCAAAGCACCAATTCAAATGTTGTGGAGTTGTTTTTAGATGATTTCCAAGTTGGTTTTTGAGGTATTATGAATTATAGAAGATGTATGGAGTGAATTGGCATCAAAAGTGGGAAAATAACAAAATCTGGGCAAAATATGGAAGGTGTGCCGGTACATGAGCGATGTGGTGTCTTAGGGTACACCCCACCAACAAAGTGTAGGTACATGAACGGTGGTGTGTCTTAAATTACACTACAATTCTAGTTTTTATTTCAACCGGTTTCATGACTGGCCATAAATTGCTCATTCTTATCGATTTAGTGATCATTGGCCAATTAAAATATAATTCAAGGAGAACCAAACCTAAAGAAATAGGCATCATCAAATTCTGATCCTAAGTGTCCTAAAAATTCACTCAAAGTGGGACCATGTGCAAGAAAAATTCTGATTCCAGCTTTGGACATAGAGTAGTCCGGGTTGTTTCGGACGTAACTTGAGTTTCGGTGCTCCGAATTGGGTGATTCCAGTTGGAATAGAACCCTTAGCACCTTAGCTTTAAAAGAGTATAAAGAGTGTGACTAATTCTAGGAAGTACGTTAAGTTATGTGATTAATATGTGCGTCGTATTCGTTTAGTTGTAGGTTAAAGTAAAGGCGGGGATAAGTGTGGAGCGGTGCTCAAGTTAAGCAAGCACAAGGGTAGGAGTGTCTAAACTCGTTTCAATTACTAGTGTATTATTATAATTATTACAAACTGTTTTATCTTTTGAGTATTCCATGGTTTTGAATGCAAACCATTTTCAAAAATGACAATGAGATAAAAGCAAGCAAATGGTTTTGAGTTAAACCATTTTTGAAAAGCAAGCATTGGTTTTAAATTGTAAAACCATAACTAAGCAAGCAAGCAAGTAAGTAAACGGTTTTGAATAATTAAACCATTTTTCAAGCAAGTAAATGGTTTTGAATACTTAAACCATTTTTCAAGTAAGCAAGCAAATAAGCAAATGGTTTTGAATAATTAAACCATTTTTCAAGCAAGCAAGCAAGCAAGAAAATGGTTTTAAATCGTAAAACCATTTTACAAAGAGAAAGCAAGCAAGCAAGCAAGCAAAGAATATTTGCGAAAAACAGGCCTTCCTAGTTCTAAGCAAGCAAACCGATTAGAGGTATTCGGTACGTGCACAGTGGTGTTAGGATCTCATACATGCATTGTAGCTTTGCCTGGTCGGCAAACTTAGGACGCCATCGCATTTAAAGAGGCAGGTAGCGCGTGCAGTATATAAGGTTATGAGCTATAACTAAGTATGGTGACGGCGACACGAGAGGTCAATTCCACCATATTCACCGAGGAAAAAGGTAGCGCGGACCTGAGTCCTTCCGCGCGGTTTGAGCATAAGTTCGGAGTGTTCCTTTAGGGTACATCGAAGCAAAAATAGGCCTCCATTGGTTGATGTTTGCCGGCATGATATCTTTGTTTTGAAAAAATCAACCATTTATGGATTTGATTAATACTACTATCGCCCGCATGAAATGAGAAACTTAAACAATATTGAGAATGTTAGAAACTTTCGTCGAGAAGCAGAAGAGAAATCATGAGAATGATAACTCCATACGCACGATGGATTTACGTTAAGAATACAGCGGCAAAGAAGTTACAAAGAAATGAACTTAAAGGGCGCAAGTCCGAAAGACCGAAGATTTACAGGTTTGAGATATTCCGAAAGCAAAACACACTTCCAGAAAAGATACACCACTGAGTTCCGCGATTCGTTGAGTTTATTTTAAAACTGGTTTTCAGCATGCACGGCATTTAACACAATAGGATTCGTCCCACATCGCGAGCGCCGTATTAATATCAAACATACCAACGGCGCGGAACACAAAATGTGCCACAATCGAAGATTTAACGCGTACTATGGCGTTGGTCGCCATTCGACGTGATAACGATACGTTAACCCGAATGATCGCGCACCGTCGGCGCCACGGTTCGGCCACCAGATTTACCAACCCGGCGACAAAGAGTACGGCAAACATCGGTTACGGTCGCCAGATTGTTCGAATGTTAGAGGCGTCGATTTATGATGCACGGCATCCGCGCGAAGCGTGGTGGTCGCAACGATTATGCAAACAATCCGAAGAAGATGATTTATAATAACAACTGAAGCAAGAACCAAACGTCAAAGATCCATCAGATATCAACCACGATGCCAATAAGAAGCGAGGATTTTGATATACAGAGAACAACGATGAGTGGTATATACGGTCGCGTTCAACGTCTGAGCTGCCCGTAATAAGTTTTGCCCCTTCTCGCAAATCATTCACATGAAGTGTTGGGCAAAATTCAACCGATGGTTTGTTTGCTTTTCAAAATTTTGAGATAGATATAAGGTTGCATTTCATGTTAAGGACACATAAGACATTCTGTAAAGTGAAGGAACAAGAAGGGATTGATAAGGAAGTTAAGCCCGAATGTATAATATGTAGCCCGATGAGTGTCTAAAACGCTCATGTCATACCCGCGTCCTTACTACGTTTTAATTCTATTTTATATCTTAATAAGTGCATTATGGCTCGATAGTTGATTTTTGGATCTTATGTGCATTGCAGGTGAATAGGGTGGTTTTTAGAAGCGTTTTGGGCTATAGAAGAAGTGAAAACCAAGCGGCAACGTCGCCAGACATGTGGCGTTGCGGCGTTCGGCTATCGTGGCGTTGCGATGTCGGCGTGTGGTCGACAGCGATGCAAAGTCGAAGAAGCGGCCCGACTTTGCCACATTGTGGCGTCGTGGCGTTCCGAAACGATTCTGCATCGAGTATAAATAGCACGGGAGACTAATTGGGATTATCGAAGTTACGTATGGACGGACGGAGGAAACGACGTGACGGCCAAGAGATTGAAAGACTCTGTTTTTGTAATCCTCTTTATAAGCCCATTAATGATTTATAGAGTATGCTTGTATTAAATTCCCGATATGTTCCATAATTATTTTCTAGGGTTTTGTTGTGAACCACCTTAAGTTGTTTAGTTAAGGTTTAATTGCTTAATGTGTCGGTTTATTTATTGAGTTTAATCGGTTGCTCTATATATGGTTTCTTTCATGGTGATGTCGCGACATTAGCGTGATCTTCTTTGAGTATCGAGATCGAGATAAAGAAGGAATCCCCCAGGGATATGAGTAAAGCGACCCTTGGTTAGATCGGTGAATAGAGATATCCCAATTCCAAGTATAGAGATAAGGGTTTGAGCATTTAAGCTTTCCGGAGTATAGGGTCGGGGCAGAGATGCACCCAACCCTACTGGTGATATAGGTGGATATACCTCGAGAAAGGTTATCTCGTAGGTATGATCACCCCGTCATCGAAAATTCATTAATAGACTGAATAATAATTCCTCTAGGTAATAATCCATCAAGTGTGGCAGGGGGAGGTGATTCGTGCCACAGTAGGGTGTTCTGGAATCAACAAACTTTATATCCCCTAATCTACTGCCTTAAGCGAAAATTTCTGGCCGGTATAATTATTTCAAGGTCGAACACGGGGATGGGTTTTCTTCGTACAAAATGATTTGATGAAGGCGAAATGGTGAATTCAATTTGGATTTTGGGATTTTTGTAAAGCAGGGAGTGTAATGGTTGGCGGAAGTAAATAAAATAAAATGTAAAAGAAGTCTCCTTGAAGTGTCAGGCTACTGGATTTGGGTTCTAAAGTTCACTGAGGGGTTCTCAGATCCATTTCCTCGCTTTGGGGAGGATGACCTATAGTCATTTCTCGAACCAGATCTTCATTTAGCTTTAAAAACTAAACCCTATGATTTTCCTTTTTGAAAAAACAGCATTTATTAAGCATTAATGCTCCCAGACAGTGAAAACGTGCCTCCTTGATCTACCTCATAGTGACAAATAGAAAGCGACTAATGAGATCTCGGTTGATCTAGCGATAAGCATACATTGAACCACAAGATTGCCAAATGCTGATCGATGAGGCACATCAGGTTCCTAACCTAGAGTGAGAAATAGGAACATAAATGCAGTAAAACTTGCGTTAAAAGCAGGAGGATTGTAAAGTTGCCTCGAACCACAGCCCGGCTGACCCTCCTCTTTTACAAGGAGAAGAGGTGCCTTGACCATCGCTTTGAGTTGTCATCCTCAGAGGAGTGTTTGGTAGCCGAGAAAGGGAGAGAAAAGGAAAGAAAATGAAGAAAAGGGAAAGCAGCGGGGAAATTGCAGCCTTTGTATCTGTGCGAAGTCTCCCCTCGTTCTGATGTGCTTGGGCTTTAAATCACGCCTAAAACAATACAATTACCAAAATGAACAAAAGTAGTTAACTATTATAGGAATGAGAATGGGAAGAAACAAAAATTGAAACAAACATGGCTGCGTCGAAGCAGTAATGAAGGAACGAGTAGCAAAATGGTAGGCAGTCACGGGAGACATGAACAGTGCGCGCGGGAAGGAATTTCACAAGTGCTCCAATTTGTTGCATTTTCTGCTCTTCTTTCATACGGTCTTTGATCTGCGATCGCGAGTTTGACTCGGGTCTAACGTGCTTGGATCGACTCAACAATTTTTGGCACAAATAGCTTGCAAAAACTACAAAATTAGCCCACCAATGCGATCGATGGAAATAGCGGGGACCTTAATGTGCAAATTGGAGTTAATTACAGTTAATTACCTGAAAAGTGCTGAAACTTTAAATAAACGGGGGTTGAAATAGCACTTTTTGAGCCTTGTCCCAAAGTAAAACCACAGTTTTCAAAAAGTAATTTAATGAGTTAATTAGATTTAGTTTAATTCCGTACATTAGTTAGACGTGTTAAGGTTTAAGTCGAGGATAATATCATAGGTCGATTCCGTTAGTCCAACGTCTCTTGCTCGCGTGGATCGATGCCAGGTACTTAGGTGCCTTTGTACTTGATCGTCGCGTGCGCTACCTTGCGTAGAACTTACTTTGGTTTATCACAGATCACACATCATGCTTCCATTTATCGAGTTTTAGGCGTCGTTCTTGGGAGGAGTTTTCATCGTGATATTGGCGTGCTGATTAGATATTACTCTGGAATTTAATGTAATTTAATTTTGCTTTTTATTTTATTTTATTACATGTAAGTGCTTGTAATGCGGTCTTTGTGTTTGTCGTGTGACTATGGGGTCGAGTTGAACTACCTCCATTTGATCACAGACAGAAAGACCTTATACCATTCACGTAGAGAAGTAAGAGGCGCCTGTGAAAATCTAGCAACCATGCAGTTCTCTGTAAAAATGATCACTAATAAGGAAATATTGTAGAGCGTCGTTCTGCATTTATATCCCATTTAAAGCTACATCCTGAATTTGGATCTGGATTGTAAAGATGCACGATATTACGAGTTGGTTTCTCCTTTTATTCACGATTACATATTTGTTTCTCTCGAAGGCGGGGATTTAATCGATTACTTGTATTCAACATATTCTTCTGAATCTGGGTATTTTCTTTCTCAATACTTCATACCCATTTCTTGAGCACATATTTCTTACTTCCCTGACTCGAGTACATTCTGAAACTTCTATGACTTAATTGATGACTCATGCCCCAAATCTAATGGATACTTCCTTCCCTTGATTAGATCTCATTTAACACGAGTCCACGAGTTTTCCAGCAGTTAAGAATTACGATCTCGATGATTTAAATTGATAAATAATCCCTTCCAACATATCGATTATAGGTGAATTGGGTATTTATCGACGAACTCCTGGCTCGATATTTCTTGATAATGGTCGATACCTGATTAGAATGTTCGCAACTCTCGGGAATCTCCGTCTACGTGTCCACTCGAAAGGGCTCCTGGAAATCGAGTAGGATCTGATCCTTAGACGGGTATTCAAAACTACTATTAGAACGATTTATAAGAAAAACACATCAATCGAATAAATCCTCCCCGAAAGTCGGTACTTCCTTCCTAATTTATGTAGGAAATCTGTAACTATGATAAATTGAGCTAGTGGAAGGCTACAGCACGCAAAGTACATTATAAATACTCTGATAGAGCATTGATCAATTATACCCCTTGCCGGTTGCAATAAACTAGAATAATAATTCTAGAAATTGTCTAGACTTCATTAAACTCAATGATAATTTGTAAAGAAATTGAAATATTGCTTCCAGCTTCTAACATTAACATATCGGTTGGTTGAGATCGAAGAAAAGAAAAGAAAAGAGAAAAAAATCTATTCTAAAATATACGGTGAGTTTTTCTTCTTCCAGATTGCAGGTTACCAAAAGAAAAGCTAGTTTCTTAAAATTGTGTCACCTTTATTTATAACTTTCAGAAATTGGGCACGATTCAAGGCTTAGATTCCACACAAAATTAATGGCCGCCCCCAGTACGGTTTTGTCGCGATCTGTCATGATAGCGAAGCTGCTTTCTCTTGTTCTTCGCGATTCTTGGAGTTGTGACGATGTTTTCTCAGCGACTTGTTTAGTGGTTGTAAAGTTGATTAGTGGTCGCGACTTATGGTGCATTATGCATTGACTATGTTGGTTATTACGTGATGAAAATTTTGGTTGCGACCTCGTTTTCTTGTTTTTTCCCGAGGAGTGGGTGTCGCGACCTCGATTTGATGTTGCAGAACCTCTTTTCTGTTGCGGCGTCATTGAGTTGTCTTCCAGGCCTTAGTAGGCGTGAATCAGCTAGCGAATGCCTTGTTTTCTTGTCGCGACTGGAATTTAGGTGCGACTCAACAAATTCTTGTCGCGACCTCAAAAAAGTATGTCGTGATCATTCCTTCTTCCTATTCGTCAGCGATCATCTCGGTCCTACGACAATTCCCTTGATTTTCTATTTCTAGTCGCGACTTGACTGTTTTGCTCTGTTTTGGAATATATGTCGCGACCTCGATTTGATGTCGTGACATCAGTTCCTGTTGCCAGTTATGTTGATCTTTGTTGCGACCATGTTTTTTTTACCCTTTAATAAATTCTATGTCCACGACTTGATGAAGTAATATCGCGACCTCGTTTATGTTATCGGCGATCCTTAGTCACGGCTCCTTTATAATATTTCTGACTTAAAATTGTTTATTATCCGCGACATGGGATTTAGGTAGTGTGACCCTAATCGTTCTTTCCTTCTTGGGTATCTTACGCGACCTTAAAGTATGTCGTGACTTGATTCTGCCCCTCTGTCCCTTGACCTCGCTTTTTAGTCCACTGACAATTTTTAGCGAGTAAGAGCTCATTCTTATTGTCGACATGAATTCGGTCGCGACCACGATTGGAGTCTCGACATATCTTTGTCGCTGACTTGAAATTGCTGATAAAGACATTGCAAGTCCGTTCGATATACTTCTGGTCGTGACATTATTTCTTCGTTGCGACCAACAATATCTTCTTTTAGTGTCGCGACCTCAAAACGGTGTCGTGACATTATCTTGTTTGGAAGTCCCTCCTGTCTTGGTCTCAGTAAGTGTTCTTACATCCTGAGCTTTTATTGGCTTGCCATCACCTAGTAAGTGACACACGCATTCTGTCGCGACCTTACCTAGGC
The DNA here is from genome assembly GCA_016808115.1 of Tetrastigma voinierianum. NCBI lineage: Eukaryota > Viridiplantae > Streptophyta > Magnoliopsida > Vitales > Vitaceae > Tetrastigma > Tetrastigma voinierianum. The sequence continues at coordinate 7,796 of JAEQBH010004890.1, read as the reverse complement.
TCTTGATCTGTTTTCACTCCGCATTTTTGCTGGAATTTTCATTTATGCTTGAAATTTTTGCAAAACATAAATTTGGTAAATAACACATATTTCTACATAAAATAATGATTATATTTGTAAGAAAAATCCTTAAAAATGAATTTAAAAATTCAATGAGTTTTTAAACTCCATCAGAATTCCCGAGCTTAAGATTTTGCAGTCCCGAGAAAAGAAAGAAGATTTGTTTTGTCCTCGAACAATTGAACTTTATTTTGAAGGACATTTTTACATTCTGACACAATCTTCTCTTATTCCACCTTTAGCATGAAAAAAGGAAATTGGAGTCTCATTTGAGCTTGGTTTTCAGCGAGAAAAGGAATGGACTGACCTACATCACGATAAAATGATGAAGGCTAAATGAAAAGCGGTTCGATTCTGATAAATCTTGTTTTGTGGTGTGTGTGAGTCTTTTTCTTCTTTTCATCTTTTTTGTTGAATTAGTTAATCTTCGGGGATCTTCTTAGAATCTTAATTGAAAGTCCACGTAAGCTTGTTTTCTGTATTGTTCTCCGCTAATGTAGAGTAAAATTCGCCTTGATATCAAAAAGGTCTTTTAGGCTTGTAATGTTAGGCCTGGGTAATTGGGTGGATAATTGGAAAATTTTAGGCTGTAAATTACCCAGATTCCATTCTTTCTTTTTGTATAATAGCCTTCATCTTTCATCATTTTCTTTCCTTGTGAGTATAAACTCCTAGCAGCTTTGTACATTATCTTTGATGTTGTGGCTCATTTGGTTGCCACCTTCCAACTTATCGGCTCGGTTCCTTTTTAAGCGGAACTCTTTTCATTTCTCTATATTTTCAAAGAATTGGAATAGTCACGATGTTTTGTCTTCTTAGGCTTTGTCCTCTTAGAGAACTTTGGGCTAGTAACTCCCATACCAGTTAGCATTGGGTACTAGGTGTTTTGAAACACCCCTCCCGAGCTTAATTTGTTCGAGAGATAGGCCCGCAGACAAAACTTCTTCCTTTTTCAACTTTTTCTCCTTTATCTCTAGTTCTTCGTTTATTTTCTTCATCCGTCCTTGTAATCCAAATAAATATATTCCCCAGGCATTTCAACTGCATAGTAAACATCCTTATTTTGAAAGTGTTAATTTGGGTTCTTTCTTTGCGGGATTATTGTAAGGGGAGGGATTTGGGTTTCCTAATTCTGCTATTTGAAGAAATTAAGCATTTTTACTCAAATCATGGAACTAGAGTGTATGCCTTTGCATATAATGAGGGTAGGTTGGAAAGGTTCAAACTTCCAAAAAGATGGCCTCATCACTTCTTGTTAGTTGTTTTACTAAGTTTCGCCTTAACCCGATAATCTAATAAGTTCTAGGACCTTATGCCCTTGATTGTGAATCACCGAGAGAGTGTTCCTAATCCCTCTTAAATTTAAATTTTCTTGACCATGTGCATTGTTTTTCCAAGACTTATGTGACTCACTTTGTTGCTCTGAGACCGGCTTGATCACATCTTATTTATTCTTTGATCGTGTACTTTTTTCAAATTCACAAATTTAAACTGATTCAAACTAAAGCACCTTCTTTCAATTCTGCTAGTTCTGCTCTTATTTCTCTTATAATGTTGTTTTGGATTTAAGCGGTGGTCATTGTGTCATTGTCTTATTAAGGCTTGAATAAATGGGTCGTTTCTTGCGAGACGAATAATGAAGACCTGAAACAAACACAATTCATTTTAATCGGATCCATGCATCTAAAACAAAATGCTTATTCGACAATCAGAGTCGATCGAAGCATTTCACGATGTATAAGTTCTTATTGCAAATTTATTGGGCTTAACAACAATTTGTAATTCAAAGAACACATCGCAAGACGGTTTCAATGAACCTTTCTAAATTTATATTCATGATGATGAAGAGTACGGTTTAGGAAAGAAAGTATAATTGTGCTTTCTGCTCCTCCTTTTCTTATAAAAAGCTTTTGGGTATGATGTTGGGAGGATCTAAGTCAGCTTGCTAAGCATGGGGAAAATTGGGGAAAGGTCGTATGCGGTATGTTCTTTCGAAGTGTAAGTTCTACCTTGTCGATGGAGATTAAATCATTTGTTAAATCCTGAAATCTGATCGAGGTATCTTGTTGAGGGCCCATTTGATTCAGCTGTTTTTTCCAACTCGGAAATACAACCCGGTATGTTTTGATAAATTTTTGTTGATCAAATCCTAAACTTTCATGCGAAATTTTTCTTATAAACATCATTCTCTTATATCTCTTTATCTACGTCCTTCGTGATTTCCCGAACTCCTTGAATTGCTCCTTATCAGTGCTTAGAAGGCAGATCTTTTTAGCATGTTACCACTCCGTCACCGACTTTTTTTTCTTGAATGGTCCTTCTTGCATCTCTTCTAAGGCGGATTTGTTGTAGAAGGCTTCAATGGCTTTGCTCTTTTCTCCCATTTCTTTTTTCCTATTCTTTTCATCTCTTCTCTCCATTCTTCCTCTCTCTCTTTCCTAGGTACTGCTCAAATAATTGTTCATTCATACGATTTAGATTCTAAAAATTCTTCTAATTTCTTTGTTGTTTCTCCATCTGTTCCTTCTTATGTCATGCTTTCATTGATCTTAGCATTTCCATGACTTGATGTTTCCTTCTCCTCTTAAGACTCTTCGGCTCGAAATTCTGCATCAGAATTAGGATAGGAATGTCTAAATAGGCTCATTCTGAAATGTGCCTCTTCTTCTTCAGCTGGAGGATTTTGCTCTAGATTAGCTTCCATCTCTCTATGATCATTATCCTCAGCATGCTCTGCTTCTACTTCCATTATCCCTTGTTGCTTTTTATTTCTAGGCCCCTTGTCACTGATAAGGGTGAAGGAGATACCTTAGACGGAGTTTCTTCTTATTGTGATCCTCTCACCTGACGAAGATCGTGGTCTGGCGGTTGTTGTTGGGTGAGGGATTAGTCCTCTTCTGTTGCTTAGGTGGTATCCTCTGATGATCCCGATTAGGCGTCGACATTCATTTTATAGTATGAGGGCATATAGAGTGTGCTTCCATCTCTCCTTTACGGAGATGTTTAGTTGGAAGGATCGAGAAGGCGAGAAGTAGAACGAACCTTAGCTTCCTGCGGGGGCTACGATGATAAGCGTAGTGAGGGTTCTTCTTTAGTGACCACTTTCTACCAACCCGATAATTAGGTCGATAATCTTCAATGGTCAAAGTTTTTCACCGGTTCTTAAATTTGGAACTGTGCTTGAGTTCCTTTAGCTTAAACATCTCATGGATTCTTTTATCCCGAGGTACTGGAAGCTACTCGCGTAGAAAATTGTGTCCTCTCGTCCCATATGTTTGCATTGAATTCAGCGAATCAAGAATCCGAGTACTGTGTGTGCCTGAAGAGCTCTCGACCTCTCTTATCACATTATCTCACAAAAAAGGAGATATTAGCTTCCCCAGAAACCTCTTTCGCCAAGCCTTGAAACCGCGTCGGCCCGGCACCTTAGATCCATATATCGCCAGCCACGGTGAGCAAAGTCTTGTCCTCTTTTGATCCTCCTTCTTCAGTTTGTTCTACGACCCTCTATCTTTTTCTTTGTCTTCTTCTGGTCCTCCTTCTTCAGTTTGTTCTACGACCCTCTATCTTTTTCCTGCCCTTTCTTCCTCAATTGGTTTTCGCCTTGTTCTACGACCCTATCTTTTCCCCCGGCCTTTCTTCCTCAATTGGTTCCTCTATTTTTGGCTGGTTTTCTGGTTATGCATTCATAACAGTCTCGATCGGAGGTTCTAGGTGAACCTCCTCTACTCCTTAGCTATGTTCACTCATGAGTTCGTCAATTCGCTTAGGTCCGTAGAACAGGATTTAGTTATCCTGTCATGAGAGAATTAAGAATCGCTCTGGGCTTTTCTGTGGTTTTCGTAGTCGAAGAGAGAAAAGAAAGTGGAAAGTTATGTGAAGATGCAACTGGATTGGAGTTCTGGATGAAATTTGGCTATTCAGTTTCAGCCTTTATGATGAATGGGCTCAAGGTCATCATTGTCTTATGGGATGTCACGACCTTAATGCCTACGCTACAACACTAATTGCTAACACTTAATGTCCTAATTAAAGTTGCGACGCCCAAATTAGAAGGTTAAAAACCTTAATTTATCGCATTTCAAACAATTCTTATCGTGACCTACCTAAGTTTTGTTGCGACTTGAAATGTGGTCCTGACTAACAAATTGGTGCCGCGACCTGATATTTCTTACTCTTTTGTTTTCCATTCAAAACAGGGTCGTGACCTCTAAAGTATGTCGAGACATGAGAAATTTTATGGTCTTCAGGAACAGTTCAAATTCATACAAGACTGAATCGAAAAACCCAAATTCAAACAAACAAAAACAATCAACCTTCATCATTCAAATATTCAAATAAATCAACCCATGAAGTTAAATCAAACTAATATTGAATAAAAAATAAAATAAAATTCCCCAAACTTCAATCTTTCATTCTCCTAAAACAATTAATATTAAATAGAGAGTATGGTACTTCCCCTTGTAGTTCATTGCTGCATATTCTATATGAGAAATCCTTAGATCCTTCCATTTTTCTCTTGCAGCTTCATTCTCCTGAAATTCAAACAACACACAAAATAAAATAAAGAGTTTAAACCTAAAGAAAATCAAAAGAATTTAAAATTAATTACTTCAACTAATTCCAAACAAATAAGATCAAACTAAAATAGTAAAAATAAAAGTCAAATGCCAAAAATATAATGAAAACTCATTGCTGCCTTCACAAAGCCGTCGCTTTGAGTCCCAATGACTTCATATATGAATTTTGTTTCAAAGAATTTTCTTCCACTTCGTAATCCAGGAATCAATCATATTTCTTCCAAGATACTGCTTTAATCACTGACCATTTACTTTAAATTCTTCTCCATTATTGGTTTTCAATGTCATTGCCCCAAAGTTTGTACTTGCCACCATTGTATAAGGGCCACTCCATTTTGATTTCGCCTTGAAAAGCTTTAGTAAGGAGTTAAATGTTCCAATCTCCTGCCTTGAATTCCCTCCTCAAAATCTTTTAATCATGCCATTTCTTTGTCTTATCCTTGTAAATTCTGGCATTATCATAAGCTTCATTTCTCAGCTTTTCCAATTCATTTAGCTAGAGTAGTCTTTCTTCCTTAACTGCTTTGAAGTCAAAATTCAACTACTTGATGGCCCACATATAGCTTCAGATTCTAATTCAAGAGCAGAGGTATGCTGTTTACCAAAGACAATTCCTGTATGGGGACATTCCAATCGAGTTTTATATGTAGTCCTCAGAGCCCACAACATCATCTAGCTTTAAAATACTAATCCTTCGTGAACTCAGCCTTTTCAAGGATTTTCTTTATCTCCCTATCGAAATTTCCAGCTTGCTCCATTTATTTAGGATGATAAGCCAAACTCATTATGTGTTTTATTCCATTTGTTCATGAGTTTCAACACCTTGTTTGGTAAAATGGCTCACTCCATCACTAATAATAGTCCTGTGTGTCCCAAATCAAGCCAAGATATTTCTTTTATACATCCCATTAACCCAGAGCTACAAGATCATTCTTGGGACAAGCTGTTGCTTCCACCCATTTGATACATAATCCACAGCTATGAGTATGTATACATTTCCAAAAGAAGATGGAAAAGGCCCTTGTCTATTCCCTATACATCAAATAATTGTACCACTAGATACTATGTAGGGTACATTTCATGCATTTGTCGATATCCCCATCCTTAATCGATCACAAAGCTTCACCTATTCAAATAACTTGAAAATCGAGGCCAATGTGTAAAAACCTGATTGGAGAATTTTAAGGGCTGTTTTGTCTCCTCGCAAAGTGTCCTCCATAAGGTGATGCATGACATTCTTGTAAAATTTTTGCCTTGTTCACTTTCTAGTACACACCTTCCGATGATCATATCAGCTCCTCTCTTGAACAATAGTGGGTCATCCTAGATGTAAAACTTGTTGTTAGTCCTCAGTTTCTTCCTCTGATGGTAGTTGAATTCTGGTGGCATCACTTCACAAGCTAGAAAGTTCACTATATCATCATACCAAGGTAATTAGAATGATAACTGAAATAACTGCTCATCTGGAAAATTTTCTATTACTTCCATTTCTTCTTTTTTTACAGTAGACTTTTCAACTCTTGACAAGTGATCAGCTATCACATTGTCACAACCTTTCTTATCCTTGATCTCCATATCAAATTCCCCGTGAGTAACAAAAAAAAAAAAAACCCATCCGATCGCGCTTAGCTTTTGCCATCAAATATTTATCAAAGATGATTAGTGGCGATAATGACGGGGACCCCAATATATATGGTCTAACTTTTCACATGCAAATACTATAGCCATCATTTCCCTTTTCGAAAGAGTTGAGTAATTTTCAGCTTCATTGAAGGTTTTGGCTGAATAGTATATGGCCCCTAAACATTTTGCTTCGCTTTTGTCCCAATATAGCTCCCATATTGCATAGTCACACTACTATAATTCAAATTCCTTATTCCTGGGCTCTGTTTGCCAAGGATAGAGCTTCAACTAATCTCGGATTTGATCTCCTCAAATGAATATTGCAGACTCATCAAAATTAAACTTGATATCCTTTTCAAAGAATCTACATATGTCTTGGTTATTTTTGAGAAGTCTCTAATAAATCTTTCTATAAAAACCAAAGAGATGTCTTTGTTGTCTCTTATTCCTTCGACCGTTGTTTCAGGCGTAATATCTTTATAATGGGAACCTTTGCTTGGTCCACTTCCACCCTCGTCGTTAAATTCTATGCCCAAGTACAATGCCTTATGTTACCATGAAATGGCATTTTTCCCAATTCAAAGCTAGGTTCTTGTCTTGGCAACTGTGAAGTACTGTCCCCAAATTCTGTAGGCAATGTTCAAAATTGGATCCATAACCTCCTCTGCTAAATCTGAGAACATAGACATCATGCATCTTTGGAAAGTAGCAGGAGCATTGCATAACCCAAATGACATTCTTCTAAAAGCAAAAGTACTATAAGGGCATGTGAAAGTAGTTTTCTCCTAGTCCTCTGTGTGCACAGTTAAATTTGGTTATATCCGTAATATCCATCAAGAAAACGTATGAGGATGTCCCGCTAACCCGTTTAACATCCGATCAATGAAAGGCATGGAAACTGATCTTTCCGGTCGCAATATTCACCCCCCGTAATCTATACACACCCTCCATCTTGTTATAATTCTTGGTAGGAATCGCCTATTCTTTCATTTCGACACAAGAACCCTACTTAGTGGAATCATACTTAACTGGCTCACCTAAGGACTATCTGAGCACAAGATAAATATATCCTGCGATTTAATATTTCAATACTTCCTTTTCTTACAACATTCTTTCATCATGTATCCACTTTAGTGTTCAACTAATGTTTTTGGATCATCATTCAACAGATTTTATGCATGCAAATGTATGACTGATAATTTTTGGATTCTCTTGAACTGACTATAATAAATTTCTCAGATTTTAGAATCAAAGAACCTTTGTTCTTCATTTAGTCAATTCACTCGACATGACACGTTTCCTTTTCGTTCTGTAAGAGCAATATTTCATGTGGTTTAAAAAAAAAAGCACTAACAACTTCAGTTTATGGTCTGCAACTTATTTTCGTCGCTTAATTTTCTGATCGTTTTCATTCAAACTCAAGATCAAGTTTTTATTTTAAAACCAAACAGTTCATGATCACTTCTATTATTATAAAGTCATCTTCTACATTATGAATGTTTACAAGTTACACCAGAGATCAAGTCAAACTGA